>SKCR01003827.1:0-36355 GCA_019454045.1 Zanthoxylum bungeanum | reverse complement strand
GTGAGGGGGGTTTGTTGTTTTGTTCTTGTTTTTTTTTTTTGTTTGTGTTTTTTTGTTTGTTGTCGTTAAGGGTTTTCGGCTTCTCGTTGGTTTGTGTTTCGGCTAAGGGTTTTTGGCTTCTCGTTGGTTTGTGTTTCGGCTTTAGGGATTTTGTGTTGGCTTTGGTGTTTGTTGCTTCGGCTAAGGGTTTCTTTTTTGTTTTTTTGATTTGTGATTACCGTGTCTATCTTGTGAATTTCCGTATGTAGCTAGGGTTTCTCTTGGTGATTTGGTCTTCAATTTATAGTGACAAGGGATCTCCCAGGCAAGGAAATAAATCAAATAAATTTGTGGGGATATATTTTGGGAAATAATTTTTTATAAATTTGGTGAGGAGGATATTCACAATCTCATTAAATTGGAAGGTGATTAGAGGGATTTTGACATGTGTTTTGTATGAGATTTCTTTTATTTGGGAAGGCTTGGGCGTGTGGGCTTGGTGATAGATGGGCCGGTTGGGTTTGATGGTAGATAGGCTTTGGGCGTTGTGGATGGATGTGTGGGCTTTCATTGGTTGCATGGGTTTTAGGCCGAGGCTAAGGTTTGAAACAGCGACTGAGCGAATCCGAGGCTGGCTAGTGAGTCCGAATCCAATGAGGTGCTAATTTTAGAGTTTTCCCTTCCGGCATTCATTTCCCGCGACTTCCGTAAATTTTCAGGTAGTGCCTCCATACGAGGCTCATCATTGGGCTTATGTAAAAATGCAGTGTCTACAATACCCATCCATGAAAGAATATATTTGGTATCCTGCGATGGAGTCTACTAAAGAATCTACCGTAGGCATATGTGACCGGTGCGTAATCACACGCGTATAACGCAAACGCACGTATCGTTCATGTAGTATAAAAAGTATCGATCCCACAAGGACTTAATACCTAATCTATTAATTTTATGAGGTCAAATGATTACTAGTATCTAACAGGTTGATTGATTGATTTGAAATAGTCATGCTTTTGAATTTAAAAACAAGTAAATAAAATTGCGCGAAAGTAGGTTTAAGAAAATTCAATATTAGGAAACTATCTAGGGTTGTGAATCTTTCTAATATCTTTTAAAAGATGAAGTGGTTATTTCATGTTTGTGTAATAAATCGGTTTACTAACCTAGAACACTAAATTATGCAAAAGCCTCTGTCGATGGTCAGACGGCAAATACCCAGTATAACCCAATTGAACCATATGTCCATGTCAACCAAATTACCTGGATTCATTAAGTTTAAGTTTCAATTATGGCTACCCCCGCCCGACAGGTATATGTCTATCCTGTAAGGAAATCTATTAAAGGGTTATCTATCCTCAAGGAAGATCGTGGGCTATTAAGTCTAAGGCTGAAACCTAAAATTCATTTGTCAAGTTTATTTTAGATTTACCAGATCAATCTTATTAATGGCCAATTAACAAGACGCATTAAGCTTAAGACTTAATAAGTAAACCTTTGAATTACCCAAACTATAAAATAACCCCTTATAAACCGGTGATATTAGAATTCATCACAATCCCAGATAACTAACTTAGTTACGACACATAACTAGGGCTAGTAAAAACTTAAATAAAATAAAAGACATAAAGTAAAATGCTGACAAGTAAATTGCTGAAAAGTAAATGACGGAAAGTAAAATGCTGAAATTAAATACTGAAAATTAAATGCTGAAAAGTAAATGCTGAAAGTAAATTACTGAAAAGTAAATGCTGAAAGTAAATTGCTGAAAAGTAAATGATGAAAGTAAATTCTGAAAAGTAAATAAAGTAAAAGTACAATAAAAGAAAATGCTGAGGTAAAATGATCCACTTTTATTACTTCTATTTTAGATATCTCTCTTAATATAATATATATTAACTTTGCATGATAATTACCAACCAGCCATATAGGCGGTATCCAGATTAAGTCAAATTAATAATTAATTACCAACTGACCAATCACGCGGTATCCAGTTTAGTCAGGTTAAAACCAATTAAATATTACCAACCGACCAATATGGCGGTATCTTCGTTAAGTCAAATTTTAACTAGTTTATATATTATAATTAAGGGAGATTAATCTAAATATTAGTAATAAAGTTTTACCCTTTACCCCAGCAAAGGGGAGTTACCTCCTCATTACTGAAAAGTAAAAACTGAAAATTAAAGAAAGAAAAATAATGTGCGTAAAAGTAAATTGCGGAAAGTAAAAACTGAAAAGTAAAGAAAAGAAAGTGCGAAAGCGGAAATTAATTACTGAAAGCTGTAAATAAACAAACAAGATACAATATTTTTAGTATTCTTAAGGAATTCCTTAGAATAAAGTATGAATTTACAAATGAAATGGCTTGGTATTTATAGGCAAAATTTTGCCTCCATTAAATCATCCACCAAATCCATTATTAATTGCTCCACTAATTGCTCCACAAATACATTTATTAATTGCTCCCTCACTAATTGCTTATCATGTTTGGTGGTGATTTGATAATTTTTTTTATTTATTTATTAATTTATTTTTTGCTTTGAAAATGATTGAAAATGACTTTAATAATTACACACAACACACTTATGGATGGTTCATCAATTTCGGGCATGGAATCTTCATAATTCGAAATTATTTTGTCTTAAAAAGTTGTAGATATTTGAATCTTCTTTAATCTGGAACTTGAATCAGCTCAATCCGATAACGGAGTAAAAAATTATGCCCAAAATACGACAGATGCGCAAAATTGGAATTTCCAAAACTGCACTTCGTTAAAACGCCATTTCAAGTTTCCAATCTCCAAAATTAATATGTCAAGTCCAATTTTTCCCTTATTTGACCCACATTTCATCCTAAATGGTTTCATTATGTCCCAATATTATTTTATCTGCAAAATAAACTAAGCCACATTAAAACGTTCTTCAAACCCGAGAAACTAAACAAAATATTAAGTAATAGGGGCGGTAAATATTGATATATTTTCCGCACATCAATATGGTATTGGTCTTTTGGTGTTGCTAAGTTTAAATTTCTAAAGTCTATGCAGATTCTTAACTTTCTATTCTTCTTAATGACAGAGATGATATTTGACAACCATTCTACATATCTGGTTGTCCTAATGAATTTTGCCTTTAATAGGCGCTCAACTTCTTTCTTAATGTCAGGTATGACATTGGGTGCAAACCTCCTGCGAGTTTTTTATATGGTTTGTAGTTTGGTATAATAGGCAACCTATGTTCTACCAAAGTTTTATCTAAACCAGACATTTCCTCGTAATCCCAAGCAAAACAATCTTTATACTTTTTTAAGAGAGAAATTAATTCTTCTCGTACCTGGGCATCAAGTTTATTACTGATATACGTATTGCGCTTGTCGCTCTCATCTCCCAGGTCCACTTCTTCCAAGACATCTTGTGCCCTTGTAATGCTTGCCTTCTGATATTCATTCAATAAATTTTCTTCTTTCCCCCCAATTTTTCGTCTAATTTTTTTCGTTCGTCCAACCAATTCACCCGTATGCCTCTCTCACTATGTCTGCTATTTGATGCGTTATCAATTTCCCTTTTAAGGCCGAAATTGCATCCTGAGTAGTGATTTCAATCTCATGTTCCCTCACATAAGCCATTAAGCTGGCTCTGATAGCCGCGAGCGCGATTTGTTCTTCAATCTGTTCACCCTTCTTTATTTGAATTGCTGGTTTTCATAGCCGGATCCTGGCCTTTCAAAGGCCACTATAGTTGGCCTTGTTTGTATGAATGAATCATTTAATAATTCTGCAGTGTATGGCTCATCATTTTGGGCCACTACGGACGGATTCCCTGTTTCTTCTGACACTCTGGCCGGTCCGTAATTTCCTTCATACATGAAATATTCTGCCGAATTTGTTTCTGCTGCAAAAGTTCTATTATCGGCGTGCACCACTTCCACTTCGTCCTTCTGATTCCAAAAAACCAAACATTGATGGAGAGAAGAAGGAATACATCGGCTGCCATGGATCCAATCTCTTCCCAAAAGCATGTTATACGTGGTTGGTCCATCTATAATAAAAAATACTGTTGTCTTAGTGATGCTTCATACCTGTAAGTCTAATAGGACAACTCCTTTAGCTGTTGTTGCTCCCCCATTGAAGCTTGTGAGCACTACTTATGTAGGTATGAGATCGTCCTCTGTCTTCGCTAATTGTCTCAACATCTTAACTGGGATAGTGTTAATGGCCACCCCATTGTCGATCAAAATTTGATCACTACTTCTGTAGGTATGAGATTATCATCTGTCTTCGCTAATCGTCCCAACATCCTAACTGGGATAGCGTTAATGGACACCCCATTTTCGATCAACACTTTGGTGACTGGTATTCCATTTGCCTTTGCCTTTACATACATCGATCAGAGGTGATTTGTCATTTGTCATTTGCTGCGGCGGTTTTGGAAACATTACTTTCCCAGATATTCCTCTCTCCATGGTTTTTCCATCACTTACACCATTTCAAGGTGAGCCTTCCTCGTCATCCCAACCGAAAGGCGGCAATGTGGCCGAGCCATTGTGTGATGCATCATTGACGAGTATCCTCTGTTTCTCTGCCATAGTTACGATCCACTTTATTCTTGGTTTTCCGTATAGCACGAGATACGAGGATCGACCCAAGTCTTCTCCCAGTGTCCCCACAGTTGGATTTAAGAAGCTGATTTTATGTTGTCGCCCTTTTTCGTGCTTCGGCTCTCACATCTATTTCTTCTTCTACATCTGTCAGTTCGTCATCCGAGACTCTCATGCCTTCCATGGTAAGTGTTGCAGATCCTGTCTCATCCCCGTCGTAGACATCTTCACTCATTCTAGGGGTCCCATTATTGTCCCGTTTGAACCTTGCAGACAGCAAGTAATGATTAGCCACAACCGGCGGCATGCTGCCAAATTGACTAACAATGGGTGGTTCTTCATCATCCGTCTCATCTCGCTTCTCTCGTCGGTCAAACTTGGTTCGGTCTTTATAACCTGGACTGATTCCCTATTCGCCACCTCCATCTTTGGCGTCCACAACTAGCCTTCTTTTCATAGAGGTGTCATTTGGAAGAACTTGGTCTCACTTTTCATGGCCAGTGGTAGCTTTCACCTCACACCGCTGGCGCATCATCCGTCCATAATTCCTTTGATGTTGTCTCAATTGCGTCCTTGTTATTTCGTCCACAGGAGGATAACTCTTCCCTTACTGGTTGTATGAATGCCAAACATTGGGCGGATGAAACCTCGGCCTAAAAGTCCTGATGTTCTGGATGAAGTTTGAGAACCTTGGTGCGAAGGTTTTCAGCTGCCACGTTACTGGCTCCCTTTTGGGTGGCCTCTTTTCACAAGTCTCTTCCAGCTTTTTCATCCATTCTATATTGTTCCGGCAGCGAACACACAAATTTTGTGGAACCTTTCCTTCTTGGTGCAGCTCTATCCTCTCAAGAGCACTAGGGCGTTGATCGTTCTGATCTTCATCTAAGACCAGCTTAAATTTTGGCAAATTCATCTTAGTGAGGTCAGAATTGATCATATTCAACTCCAACGGTTTAGGGAATGAGTTGTCGTCCACTGCCATCTTTTATCGAACGTTATTCGTCCGGATTCTATGGTGTCCTGTAACATATTCCGAAACACAAGACAACTGTTATTTGAATGAGACCATACATTATGCCACTTACAATATTTTTTGCCACTAACTTGCTCGGGGCTTGGCAATTTGTGTCGATCGCTCAACTTAATTTGTTTATCTTTATATAATTGATCAGAGATGACATCAACTTTAGTGACCTCAAAAGAAAAAAAAACCCTATTTTTTTTTATCATTTTCTATCTCTGGGCGTGGTTCGGCCCACGTTGTACAAACATATGGTTTTCCCTTAATTAATTCGGCCAGTCATAAGTCGGCCGATTCAACATTCATCTTCCCTATCTCATAGCTTGTATTCCGATAATAAGTCTCCTTACTAGCTTTCTTCATATGTTCTTCTTCTCTCAACAATCGTTCATATCTTACTACGCTAGTGGTGAGTTGGAGAAGATCCCAAAACTCTCGGTCTTGGAACTTCTTTTTAAGTCAAAGTTAAGACAACTTTGAGCGATCTTTACAAATTCTTTTTCTGGTAATGGTATATAGCATCGACCTCGGGCCACTTTAAATCTTTGTAAAAACGTTTCGGCCCATTCACCTGACAACTGTCTCAAATTTTCCAAATCGACTAGTTCGGACTCGGTTTTATAGAACTGGGCATGGAACAATTGCTCTATTTGGTGCCAGTTCTCCAACGAATTGGGTGGCAGGCTGATGTACGGGAAAAAGCTATTCCTGACAACGAGCCATGAAATAATCTCAGTTTATGGAAATCATTAGTCTCTCCACACTGAAGAGTAAATCGCCCTATATGTTATATAGTGGAAACTTCTCCAGATCTCGTGAACAGAGAGAACTCTGGTATTTTGTAATTCCTTGGCCATGGATACGCTAAATCAATCCAATCCGGATATGGTTTCTGATATCTCGGCCGAATTGGCCTCACCCCAAACTGAATTGATTTTGGAGAATCTCAGTCATTTGTTCTCTTAACATATCGTTTCCATTGAATGACACCCCTACAAGCGGTGGTTGTGGTCCCCTTATAAATGGGACATAATCATGGCTCTGTCATTGTAGATCTTGGGGCAACACTACTTCATGTTGTATCACGTTCGCCCTAGGTGTAGGCTCAGACCAAATGGATTTGCCCATCCTCGATACATTGTTGGGGCAACAACCCCTTGTGGAGGGGGAACATTGCTTGGTCCAGCCTCCTGATTACTTGTCGTGGGAGGAGGTGTGATCCCTGGTGGGATTGTCCCCCCATTTATGTATTTAGCCATTAGCTCATTTAATAAACTCATGTGTTTGGCCATGTTTTTATAATGCGAGTTACTAGTCGAAATGAACTTATCTATAACATGAGTATTTTGAAGTCTAACCTGTTCAACAACGTCCTGGGTGAATTCGCCGAATAAGGCGCACATCACGTTAGGATTTAACTCTCTCATAGTGTCATAACGAATTTTTTCTGCTAAACCCTCAAAATGACACACTACAGTTGGAACATGAGTTTGGTTGGTTTGCTCCAATCCCCATTCCTCTGTACTTGAACCAGTCTGAGCATTCTTTTTCGGAGGCATCTTCACTACTTGCACCAAATCTTCCCACTGTGGTCGCCAAAAACTGTTTGCACAATTTTATGTTAATACGCGTGTAAGGTTCAAACCTCCTGAGACACAGTCCCAGAAAAGGGTGGTTAATTCCAAGAAAATACCTCCAAGGGGCACAAGCACACAGATTACAACCCTAACGATTAAAAAGCTAAGAAATTAAAAACTTGCTCTTTCGAGTCATGTTTTTTCCTCCTCTTTTTCCTTTCCATACTTGAGCCCTTTATAGCGCATGATTCCACCAAACGCTCGAGTAGTTTCGCCGTCTTCATCCCACTAAGCCCCCACGTTCTCTACATACATGTAACTGCTGGATCACGCGAGCAACCGCTGGATTGTGCGCGCAACCGTTGGATAACTTGCTAGATCGTGGGGGTCACCATCAGTTTGTGTAATAACCGTCGAATATATCTCATAACTGGCCAACCATTTTGGAAGTGTTTCCTTCTTTCTTCATGATTCTTTACCCGTTCCTCGAACCATTCTGAATTAAGTCTTTCTGGGCCGAATCCTTTTTCGTCCTGTCCAGAATGACGCCATGTCTTTTCGTCCTTAGATATGTCATCCTTTTCGTCCTTTGATTCATTCGACCTCTTCGTTCTTGGGAGAAATTTATTTTATGTTAACATAAGTATTAATTTTTTTTTTCACATAGAGGTTGTTTCATGTGTTTGAACTCATGATCAAACTAATAGCAAGTTAACACTTGACTAAAATTGCCACATTCAATATTCATATTAAAACAAAAAAAGACGATATTCTATGGTAGTCTTGCATCTAATGATCGCAGAGTCCTGGCATCCTCCTAACAATACCTGAATAGCTTTGCAAGTATGATGCAGACATTATATTGGCTGGAGTATAAAGAATAAAGCAATTTCCACTTGGTAATACAATTATAAGAGCTAGAGAAAATTTCTCCCCTCGACAAAATCACCCCCAACTCATTCTCTCTCTCCAATTTTTTTTCCTATAATGCCCTCCTCTTCTCTTTTATTTTCTATCTAATTTTTTCCCTCAATTTTTGTCCCCTTTTATTTTTTTTTCTTTAATTTACTTTTTTTTTATTTCATTAATTTAGTTCCTTATTTTCTTTTTTTATTATTTAATTTTTTTTACTTTTTTATTGAATTCTTTTATTTTTTATATTTAATTTTTTTAATCTCTTTACTTATTTAATATTATTTATATATTTATTCTCTTTTATTTGTTTAATAAATCTTATATATTTTTATATATATTCGTTATTTATTTTGAAAATATAAAAATTTACTTTGGTGAGAATGTTTTGAGTTATTATACTCACTTGTCATTAAGGTTCCCTCCAATTCTAGACCAAGAACATCAAAAAATAGCTATTGTCCATGTTGGTAGACACTTTGTGCAAGTTTTCTTAAACTCTCATTACCTGTACCACTCATCCTAACGTGGTGGTGGACATATTCATTGTACGAAGGTAAAAGATGTGTCACTCGTTAAAGGATTCGTAATCAGTTGTGGTATGATGTATTTGGTATATCACCAAGTGCGTCGGGAGGATACTTTGAAGGCAATATAAATTAAAATTTGTGTTTTTATTTTTTTGGATATATTTATTTTTTTGTCTATCATGACATGTACTCTTCTCTAAAATTATTTTTGCTAAGGTATAAGAAAATATTTTCTATTATGCATAAGTAATGTTAAAATTAAATAAAAATTAAATAAATTAATAAATAAAGGAACACAAAAAATAACAAAAAATAAAAATATGTAATATTTATTAAATAAATAAAAGAAAATAGATATTTAAAGAGAAAAAATAAAAATTTAACAAATTAAAAAAATAATTTTATAAAATAATTTTTTTTTAAAAATAAAATAAAATAGATTAGAAATGGTGTTTTATATTTTTATCTGTATTTATTTTCTGTGTATTATTACATGTACTCTTCTTGAAAAAATATATTTTGCTAACAAGTAGTGTTAAATAAATTAATAAATAATCAAAATAAAAATAAATAAATAAGTAAACACAAAATATATAGTAATAAATTAATAAATAAATAAATTAAATCATTATATATATATATATATATTTCGGGGATAAGGGGGAGGGGTAAAAAAATAATTTGTAAATTGTAACAAATTTTTACAATTGGGCGGCCAATAGAAATCTTCAATACTTTGACAAATAGAAACCTGACACATTCGCACTTATAAAGTTAATTTTCTTAACACCCTAAATACAATAATAATATGTAGTTCAAGAAACAAATGGAAATAATGAATGGAGTCTAAAGCTGAGGAAGCAAAGGCAAGGAACCCAATCGGGTGGCATTATCATATAATCATGAGGACTGAGAATGAGCTGATAGTCCAGGAATGAGCTCATTCTTTGTAACAAACTTTTACAACTGGATCAATAGAAATCTTCAATATTTGGCTAATAGAAACCAAACACTTTTTTTTTTTTTATTAAATTGTTGAAGTGGAGTAAGTAAAACCCCCGGCTATCCCAGATTCTTACAAGAAACGCACTCTCTAGATTCGAATACAGGACTTGAAGATCAGATCCTGAACCCTACACCACCAAGTTACGCCATTTGGGGACAATAGAAACAAGACACATTAGCACTTATAAAGCTAACACTCTTAACATCCCTTATCAAGCTCAAGGTCTTGGGAGAACATTGAGCTTGAATCGAAGATGAAGAAAATGATCTAGTGCCAAAGGTTTTGTGAGGATTTCTGCATACTAATCGAAGTTTGACACATGTTGAACCTGTTGGGGGTTGTACGTTGTAGAAGCGCGGTTCGAGCGAAATCATAATTTCAAAACTTTTAAAAATACTGAATAAACTATTCGATATCATATATCTATAATTTATTCATATATCATCTAAACATATTATTCGATATCATATAACGACATAATTAATTATGAAAATACAACGAAATTTATATGAAAATGATTTTTCACAAAATAGCATAAAACACGTTTTCGGCTGAACATACCAACTGAAACCACATAGGACTGTCCAGGTCAGCCCCAATAGTATTCGACCAGTCTATGGGCTGCCCAAACAGTGACGAATTCATTGTTTGGACAACATTAACCCGATTAGCCCGAATTTCACCCGGTAACACCATTTTTCATCGTTTTCGCTTATTTTCACTCCGAAATAATTTCCGAAAAATATCATAACACCCAATACACATCCAACATATCCAAAGCTCATATTTTTCATCAACAAAAATCAAAATTTCCATGTTTGAACATAACATGAAAAACAGTCCATATATCATGCTTAAATCCAATTTTTCTTAGCATTAATCAAATTAATCCAAGATCCAATTGAGATCACCACAAAAGAAGAAATGTAGAACAATTCTAGGCATAATAAGAGTGGTCATTACACTCTAGAATGAAAACCAAGTTGTCTAACAATAAATTAAACATAAATTACACTAATTTAGTTCAAAGTATATTTAAACATGCTCAAAGCCACTCAATTTATCATCCAAATTAAAAAGCCCTAAATTTGAGAAACAAATGAAACCCTATAATAATTCTAGAAACTCAAGAACAAGAAAAATAAAATTTCTAAGCTTAAGAATATTGAAGATTACCTCAAAATCTTCAAATTTCCTTAAGCTTGATTCTTGATTCAACACTTTCCTTTTATCTCTCAAAGAACACTTTGAAGCTTCAAAGATGGATGCCATTTTTGGCCATTACCCACTAAAGGAGAAAGAGAAAATATTTTTCTTTTTATATTTGGTAATGGTGTTAGTTGAGGGATAAAATGGATAAAATAGACTATTAACTTGTAAAGCTTATTTAATAAACCAAAAATCAAAATTTAATAATTGAATTTAAGGGTAAAATGGTCATTTTTCAAGCAAATGTAACTTTTCCACAAGTCATGATATTACGATACTTGTCTCTAATTTAATATTAATTTAATCAAATTAAATATATTAAATATTATGACAAGTATTAGTTATATATACAATATATATAAATAATTAATTAACAAATATCCACCAAATAATTTATATTACATTATATCAAATATAATGTCTAAATAAATTATTTGGACACTTTTCATATTCTTCACATATATAAAATGACTAAAATACCATTTGCATGTGTATTTTCGTTTACTAATTAAACAATTCGAGTTATCAAATTTAATCCGATAAAATATCATGAATAATCAGTATTATTCATAACACGTTGTCTAGTGCTCAACGAGTACACTTCATATTGTGGGACTATCTAAGTTCAGGTACATCTGTCACGAAATCTAATTTTATTTCCATAATTACCCACTCTTAAATTATGACGACTACAAATTATCTCGCTGAACTATTCAAGTCGAGATCATCGCATACGTATAATCCATCTGTCATAGGTAATTCATATCATACTAGAGATATATATATAAATGACAAACCCCTGAGGTACAACATAGTCGACTTACAAATTTACAATCTATAAATAATACTCGGAACTCGCTTCCGCAGTGTACCAAGATCATGGATTTAACAGATCGCAAACATATGCATGATACATATGCCCTGTACACAAGACTGAAAGATTATATCTTGATACACACCGGATATCATAAGTATCAGTCAACACCCAATGAACAGGCGGAGATCTGACCTAAATAGGTCGGTGACGTGACTGCCATCAATGATTACTATGTTACTCGACTCGAGAAGATTCATACTGACATTGGTGTACCATCTATTAGGAAATCTTCAGTGAGTCATTTAGTGTTTATCGAATAAACACATAAATGTCTATACGAGTTTCCGAAGACTCATGGTTCACTAGAATAAACCATAGGACCAAGTCTCGATATACAACATGTACTGGTCTCAACGAATATTACTAATCGACATGTGTCAGTAAATCTTGACCATGAACTTTATTTGAGAATATACAATTTATAGTGACGCTTCCCAATATCAATTACAACCTACGTTGTAATTGCATATTACGTTGTAAATCTCCGGGTCTTTGTCTAAAATATACATATCATTAAACCAGATTTAGTTTCAATCTAATCAAATTAGATTGAATATATAAAAGACAAAAGGTGTGACCGGCGTAAACACACACGTATAATGCAAGCGCACGTATCGTTCAAGTAGTATAAAAATATCGATCTCACGGGGACTTAATATCTAATCTATTAATTTTATGAGGTCAAATGATTACTAGTATCTAACAGGTTGTTGGATTGATTTGAAATGGTGACGATTCTAAATTTAAAAACAAGTAAATAAAATTGTTCGAAAGTAGATTTAAGAAAATTCAATATTAAAAACTATCTAGGTTGTGATTTCTTCCAATATCATTTTAAAGATGAAGTGGTTATTTTATATTTGTGTAATAAATCGATTTACTAACCTAGAACACTAAATTATGCAAAAGCCTCTGTCGATGGTCAGACGCAAATACCCAGTTTAACCCAATTGAACCATATGTCTATGTCAACCAATTATCTAGATTCATTAAGTTTAAGTTCCAATTATGGCTACCCCGCCCGACAGGTATATGTCTATCCTGTAAGGAAATCTATTAAAGAGTTATCTATCCTCAAGGAAGATCATGGGCTATTAAGTCTAAGGCTGAAACCTAAAATTCATTTGTCAAGTTTATTTTAGATTTACCATATCAATCTTATTAATGGCCAATTTAACAAGACGCATTAAGCTTAAGACTTAATAAGTAAACCTTTAAATTACCGAAACTATAAAATAACCCCTTATAAACCGGTGATATTGGATTTCATCACAACCCCAGATAACTGGCTTAGTTACGACACATATTTACGGGTAGTAAAAACTTAAATAAAATAAAAGACATAAAGTAAAATGTTGAAAAGTAAATTGCTGAAAAGTAAATGACGGAAAGTAAATGCTGAAATTAAATACTGAAAATTAAATGCTGAAAGTAAATGCTGAAAGTAAATTGCAAAAAGTAAATTGCTGAAAAGTAAATGCTGAAAGTAAATTGCTGAAAAGTAAATAAAGTAAATGTACAATAAAAGAAAATGCTGAGGTAAAATGATCCACTTTTATTACTTCAATTTTAGATATCTCCCTTAATATAATATATTAACTTTGCATGATAATTACCAACCAGCCATATAGGCGGTATCCAGATTAAGTCAAATTAATAATTAATTACCAACCGACCAATCAGGCGGTATCCAGTTTAGTCAGGTTAAAACCAATTTAAATAATTACCAATCGACCAATATGGCGGTATCCTCGTTAAGTCAGGTTTTAACTAGTATATATATAATAATTAAGGGAGATTAATCTAAATATTAGTAATAAAAGTTTTACCTTTTACCCCAGCAAAGGGGAGTTACCTCCTCATTACTGAAAAGTAAAAACTGAAAAGTAAAGAAAAGAAAGTGCGAAAGCGGAAATTAATTACTGAAAGCTATAAATAAACAAACAAGATACAATCTTCTTAGTATTATTAAGGAATTCCTTAGAAGAAAGTATCAATTTTACAAATGAAATGGCTTGGTATTTATAGGCAAAATTTTGCCTCCATCAAATCATCCACCAAATCAATTATTAATTGCTCCACTAATTGCTCCACCAAATCCATTATTAATTGCTCCACTAATCTCTTATCATGTTTGGTGATGATTTGATAATTTTTATTATTTATTTATTAATTTATTAATTTATTTTCTTACTTTGAAAATGATTGAAAGTGACTTTAATAATTACACACAACACACTTTTGGATGGTTCATCAATTTCGGGCATGAAATCTTCAGAATTAGAAATTAGTTTGTCTTTCAAAGCTGTGGATTTCATCACAACCCCAGATAACTGGCTTAGTTACGACACATATTTACGGGTAGTAAAAACCTAAATAAAATAAAAGACATAAAGTAAAATGCTGAAAAGTAAATTGCTGAAAAGTAAATGATGGAAAGTAAATGCTGAAATTAAATACTGAAAATTAAATGCTGAAAAGTAAATGCTGAAAGTAAATTGTAAAAAGTAAATTGCTGAAAAGTAAATGCTGAAAGTAAATTGCTGAAAAGTAAATTGCTGAAAAGTAAATAAAGTAAAAGTACAATAAAAGAAAATGCTGAGGTAAAATGATATACTTTTATTACTTCTATTTTAGATATCTCACTTAATATAATATATTAACTTTGCATGATAATTACCAACCGGCCATATAGGCGGTATCCAGATTAAGTCAAATTAATAATTAATTACCAACCGACCAATCAGGCGGTATCCAGTTTAGTCAGGTTAAAACCAATTTAAATAATTACCAACCGACCAATATGGCGGTATCCTCGTTAAGTCAGGTTTTAACTAGTTTATATATTATAATTAAGGGAGATTAATCTAAATATTAGTAATAAAAGTTTTACCTTTTACCCCAGCAAATGGGAGTTATCTCCTCATTACTGAAAAGTAAAAACTGAAAAGTAAAGAAAAGAAAGTGCGAAAGCGGAAATTAATTACTGAAAGTTATAAATAAACAAATAAGATACAATCTTCTTAGTATTATTAAGGAATTCCTTAGAAGAAAGTATCAATTTTACAAATGAAATGACTTGGTATTTATAGGCAAAATTTTGCCTCCATCAAATCATCCACCAAATCAATTATTAATTGCTCCACTAATTGCTCCATTATTAATTGCTCCACTAATCTCTTATCATGTTTGGTGATGATTTGATAATTTTTATTATTTATTTATTAATTTATTTTTTTGCTTTGAAAATGATTGAAAGTGACTTTAATAATTACACACAACACACTTCTGGATGGTTCATCAATTTCGGGCATGAAATCTTCAGAATTCGAAGTTATTTTGTCTTTCAAAGCTGTAGATCTTTGAGTCTTCTTTAATCTGAAACTTGAATCAGCTCAATCCGATATCGGAGTAAGAAGTTATGCCCAAAATACGACAGATGCACAAAACTGGAATTTCCAAAACTACACTTCGTTAAAACGCCATTTCAAGTTTCCAATCTTCAAAATTAATATGTCAAGTCCAATTTTTGCCCTTATTTGACCCATATTCCGTCCTAAATGATTTCATTGTGTCCCAATATTATTTTATCTGCAAAATAAACTAAAACACATCAAAACGTTTGTCACGACCCCCTCCCTAGGGCGGGCCCAACCCTAGAAAGAGGTCAGCGATCAACTTCAGCTCGAGCACTCTATAAGCCAAATCAACCAATTTAAAACACACAAATAATACATCACAAATTACAAACTCATAAAGTATACACAACCTTTATGGTTTACAACACAAGACTCGATCAAAAATGCAAATGACGACTCGAATGTCTGGACCAACCCGAAAATACAACTGTGGCACGTGGATCCAAATCTGGTACTGCTCCTGCTATTCTCGCGAACTACCTGAAATGTTTGGGGAAGAGGGGAATGAGCTTAAAAAGCTCAGCAAGCAAACACTCATTCTCTCAACATGACCTCACCAACAAAATAGGAATATATATATATAATAATTTAATATATGAAAATATCAGTTTAGATATATAACAGCTATCTCAGGCAGAACATACTCACAACAACACATCTCAATCAACAAGGTTTGCTATCCGGATTCGGTATAATAATGGATTGAAACCAATGGGAGAGTACCTCATCACAACTCCCAAGGTTTCCCACCATATCAAAACCAATGGGAGAGTATCTCATCACAACTCCCAAGGGTTACCATCAACTCGAAACCAATGGAAGAGTATCTCATCACTACTTCCAAGGTTTATCAATATCTCAAACCACCTGATGTCTCATCACATCTATCTCCAACCAATATCATACTAAATCCGGTAGCATAACAATAATCTCACACAGCATCCAATACAACACATCTCATCTCATTTCATCCATCAACTTATCTCAATATCACATAATACTCAATACTGTAATTCATAGTACAAATATACAATTTATATCTCAAATTAGTATTCACCTTTTATGTTCTCATGCTATCGATTACTCATTCCATTTTCCAACATTCATATATAAATATATATTATAATACAATATATGAAATTAACATATATTATAATATCATCTCAACAATCATCCCACTACAATACAAACATCTATCAAACATGGCTGCTACTCCGGGTCTAGTATAACAGAGGATTTAAATATACTTAATGAGGAAGCCCCCGTACTCCCCCATATCAAAACCAATGGAAGAGTCCTCAATGATAACTTCCAAGGTTTCCAACCATATCAACTCGTAAAATGTGAGTAAAATGTACTCAATGAGGAAGCCCCCGTACTCCCCCATATCAAAACCAATGGAAGAGTCCTCAATGACAACTCCCAATGTTTTCTATCATCTCATCTCATCTGATGTATCATCACATCTCATCTCATCTCAAATCCGACCACTATTATACCAAACCCGGCAGCATATCACAACAGCACACATCATCAACATAATCACATCTCAATAATCATGATCTCATATTATCATACTTTAAATATCTCAATATTATATCTCCACAATATATATAATATAGATATATATATATATATACCGACTCTCACAACAACCATCAAACATCAAACAATATGTTAAGAGAGTCACCACAGAGTGTACTTACCTCTATCCATGCAAAAGCTCTGAATAAATCTATATCCTCGCCAAGAATCGAGCTCCAACGATCTCCAAACCTCTCAAAGAAAGATCCACTGGTCAGCAACATCTCAAGGATTACAGCGAAGAACGACTTCGGAACTTGTTGATACTCTTAACGAGACAAGCGGGCCCCACAACGAAAATCGGGCCCCACTACCAAAAAGTGGGCCCCACAACCAGATACTTTCAACGGTGGATATATATACCAAAACGCTCGTATAATCGAGAGCAACAATCTGATACGTTCGGATCGCCGATCCAACGGTCGGATCTCAACTTCCAGTATAAATCCCGAATTACCGGTAATTGCAATACGGAAAACAACCCACACGATGTCGGATCAGGAAGTGACCACTGCCGTTGGAAAGATCTCGGCCTGCAAAGTGTTCACTCACCGGAGGTGGCCGTCAGAAGTGACCGGAGATGGCCGGAAATACAGAAAGAAAACGACAGCGACGAGTCGCTCCCTTCAGACAGAGCGTGGCGGCGCGTCCGGCGTCCGATGGCATCGATCTCGGCGGATCTGGAAAGCTGACGTCGACAGCTTTCCGATGGACCGGCGCGTGGCTTAAGGTGACCGGCGGAGGAGCGGCGGCGGCGATTTAAAGATTTGGCAAAATGAGAGAAATAAAAATGAAGTTTTAGGAGAGAGATAATCTGTTTTTATTTTTGTTTTGCTGATTTCTTCGTACACGTCCCCCACTGTCCCCTTTTAAAAACTTTCAAAAGATTTTTTTTTTTTTTTTACACGTGGTATTACAATCTACCCACCTTACAAAAATTTCGTCCCCGAAATTTCTCATTCCTCAAATAATACTGGATATTTCTTCTTCAAATCCTGTTCCACTTCCCAAGTCGCATCCTGAATGTGATGATTAGTCCACAAAACCTTTATAAAAGAAATACATCTGGATCTCAACTCTCGAATCTTTTGATCTATGATCTCCACAGGCTGATCTTCGTATGTCAAGCTCTTGCTCAGGCCAACGGTTAACTTTCTAAAATGTGACAATAGTTTGGTACAAACTTCGCTAGAACGAATATACAAATCACTTTACCTTTCTAATTTCGATGGTAATGCTAGACGAAACGTCATTTATTTATTTTTTTTTCACTATCTTCAAAATCTCAAAAGAACCATTACAGCTCGAAGAAGACGTTCTCTTCCGGCCAAACCTCAATGCTCCATCCCAATAAGAAATTTTCAAGAATACTGTATCCCCAACTTGGTACTCGAGATCATACCCCATACTGTTTACAAAACTCTTCTATCGATTCTACTCAACCAACAGTCTCACTCGGATTAATCTGATCCTTTCAGATATCACACCCCCCAAGTCTGAGCCATGAATCTATCTATCTCCAATCTCGCCCCAATAAACAAAAGTACTAAATCGCCTCTCTCGTAAAGCCTTAAATGGAATCATACCGATACTTGCCTGAAAGCTGTTGTTGTATGCAAACTCTATCAAATGAAGATGATCATCCCATCCTCCAGTAAAGGTCAAAACACACGATCTCAGTAGGTCCTCCAATGCCTGAATAGTCCGCTCTGTCTGCCCGTCAGTCTGAAGATGAAATGAGACGTTAGTAGAAATCCTTGATCCGATAGTCTTCCAGAAACTCTCCCGAAAATGAGAAGTAAATCCGACAACTCTATCCGATACAATCGATAAGGATACACCATATAACCGCACAATCTGCTCCACATACAGTTCTGCTAGTCTCTCTGGTCCCCACGTAACTCGAATCGGTAGGAAATGAGCAAACCTAGACAATTGATCCACTATTACACAAATTGCATCATAACCAAACCGTGTCCTCGATAGTCATACCACAAAATCCATCACGATATTTTCCCATGGCCACTCAGGTCTAGTTGAAGACTGGAGTAATACAACCGGTTGTTGATGCTCTCCTATAACCTACTAACAAACTAAACACCGAGATATAAACACTTAAATATCTCTCTTCATTCACAACCTCCAATAAGTCTTCTTTAGATTTATAAACATCGTAGTGCTCTCAAATTTCATATAACAATGATTATCGTGTGCCTCATCCAAGATCTCATACTTAAGCGTTCCAGTAGGTGGTATTACAACCCTATTACCAAATAGTTATATATCCTCTGAACTCAATCTGAAAGTAGTAATCTCATTCATTCCAATATCTGTTCTCCCTTTTCCACATTGGTTAAATCGATTTTTCTATAATAAATCTATCTAAAAGTGTCTCGAACCTTCATATTTGACCAAAATACTCCCACTATCGAACATTCCAAAAGTCAAACTTACCAATGTCATCTCCTAAAAAATTCTCTGTCTAACTCTAAAAATTTAATCACATTCTTCCTACTCGGTGTATCAGTAACTTCATTGACCTTTCAAGAATGATAATCAATAGTACAATCTAGTCACTTAGAAACTCTATTCAATGTGTCTATCTCCAAAATTCAAATATTTCTCAGTGGAAAAATATTTCAACTCTAACGATCATTATACATCTCACACTCACCATCATATGAATAATGCCCCCAATTATTATCATTCTAACCTGTACCGCAACTTACAAACCAGCTATCCTGTCTCCAAAAGAAAATGGCTCCACCAATGGGTCATATTCAAACAACATCTGTAAAGAGCTTTTGGAAGTTTACGCATAATCCAACATCTTAAGTTTCCCACTACTAAAAAAAGAGGATTTCCAGGTCCCTCATATTTTCGCTTTACATCTTATCATCACGATAATTATTATCCCTTCCAATTATGCATGAATACTGTGAAAATATCTAATCATGGAGAATTATAGATATTTCTTCCTATAAAGAGATGCTTGAGTTCTTAAGGAGTTACTCAAAACTTCTTCAATGGCATCCTCATCTGTCAATCCTAACCCATGTTCAAGGTCCGTCAGAACTAAGGTGATATACCAAAAGCTTTGTAAATGGTCAGTCAAAGATCGTGCAGTTATAGACTCTAAATATGTTCGAGACCTTTGGAGAGACATCTACGATTGTCTCAATGAAGCTCCATCCGCTCTTTTGCCCAAAGAGATTGCAATGGATATCGTGGCGAGAGTTCCTACCAACTTCATGAGGTGGTGTTACATTCTTAGAACCATTTGGAATGGAAAAACAGATGGTTTAATCCAATACAAAAATAATTCTGCGATTGTTCACTGTGGATATCACAGATTCCATTCCACAGTTTTCATCAATAGCCATGATTTCTTCAATCATTGCCAATGGAGTCTCGGCACCTTGTTTGAACTCGGTTTCCTAAATGGATTTATTCTTCAACCAAGTCCAATCCATCCCAACTATCCTGGTATCTCAGAAGCCAGCCTAAGTGAACTTCCTCCATTTGTCAGTAATATTTTACATCGATGGTATAAACGACACAAAAGTATTACTGTCTGGATCAAAACCATTACTCCAGAATGGTCAGATGACTATTCAATCGTTTACCACCCAATTCATCTTATAAGAATCATACCATCACGTCAACTCACTAATTGGAGACTCATTAGTTGGCCATCAAGACCGAAGCTTAGAGCTTACTATGATTACGATGATATTTTCCCAGTAGATATTACTTTTCGTCAATCCTGTGATCTTAGAGCTCTCTCCGCAGACTCAGTCCGTCGAAGTCTAGAAAGCAATACCAATGATAAAGACTGGCAACTTTTCACTACTATCGAAGAATCATATAGAAGTATCGTTCAGGGCTACAATAAAATCAAGTTTCCTGACAGTCTCGAAATCCAAGTCATCGACGGCCTCATTCCTATGTCTCTACGTGCGAAACGTCAATGGGAAGATTATCAATTCGAAGATGATCATGTCCTTGCAACACAACCAAGTTGTTATATTCCATAATGTAATCATAAATCTTATATTTTGTTGTTGCTTGGAATAATAGTGTTTTCTTGCTTATACATGAGTATCAACAAAGTCTTCTTTCTCATTTCTCGAACACCAAAGTTCTAATGTCTTCGACCTACTGACTCACAACGATATTACAACTGCACATAAAGTTCATATAAGGTACAACTATAAAAATCACGTCAGATACAACTACGGGAACAGCGATGTGGCCAACTGTCGAAACTACTAGAGATACTGGTCTTAGAACCCTCGTTATCCTCGACAATCGACGAAACACCATATAAAGCTATATCAAATTCAAGATCTATCGACTAAGTGTGAGGTCTTTCTATACTATTCCTTGAAAATTTTCACGCATCGTCACGCTATCCCTCTCCCACGTTGAGTACCAGTACCACGGCCACGTCCAGACATTTTCCTACAGACACAAACTACCCTTTAATACTCTCATCCAATGCAATATGTCTACAGAACCTAAAACCCTAAGCTCTGATACCAAATCTGTCACGACCCCCTCCCTAGGGCGGGCCCAACCCTAGAAAGAGGTCAGCGATCAACTTCAGCTCGAGCACTCTATAAGCCAAATCAACCAATTTAAAACACACAAATAATACATCACAAATTACAAACTCATAAAGTATACACAACCTTTATGGTTTACAACACAAGACTCGATCAAAAATGCAAATGACGACTCGAATGTCTAGACCAACCCGAAAATACAACTGTGGCACGTGGATCCAAATCTGGTACTGCTCCTGCTATTCTCGCGAACTACCTGAAATGTTTGGGGAAGAGGGGAATGAGCTTAAAAAGCTCAGCAAGCAAACACTCATTCTCTCAACATGACCTCACCAACAAAATAGGAATATATATATATAATAATTTAATATATGAAAATATCAGTTTAGATATATAACAGCTATCTCAGGCAGAACATACTCACAACAACACATCTCAATCAACAAGGTTTGCTATCCGGATTCGGTATAATAATGGATTGAAACCAATGGGAGAGTACCTCATCACAACTCCCAAGGTTTCCCACCATATCAAAACCAATGGGAGAGTATCTCATCACAACTCCCAAGGGTTACCATCAACTCGAAACCAATGGAAGAGTATCTCATCACTACTTCCAAGGTTTATCAATATCTCAAACCATCTGATGTCTCATCACATCTATCTCCAACCAATATCATACTAAATCCGGTAGCATAACAATAATCTCACACAGCATCCAATACAACACATCTCATCTCATTTCATCCATCAACTTATCTCAATATCACATAATACTCAATACTGTAATTCATAGTACAAATATACAATTTATATCTCAAATTAGTATTCACCTTTTATGTTCTCATGCTATCGATTACTCATTCCATTTTCCAACATTCATATATAATATATATTATAATACAATATATGAAATAACATATATTATAATATCATCTCAACAATCATCCCACTACAATACAAACATCTATCAAACATGGCTACTACTCCGGGTCTAGTATAACAGAGGATTTAAATATACTTAATGAGGAAGCCCCCGTACTCCCCCATATCAAAACCAATGGAAGAGTCCTCAATGATAACTTCCAGGTTTCCAACCATATCAACTCGTAAAATGTGAGTAAAATGTACTCAATGAGGAAGCCCCCGTACTCCCCCATATCAAAACCAATGGAAGAGTCCTCAATGACAACTCCCAATGTTTTCTATCATCTCATCTCATCTGATGTATCATCACATCTCATCTCATCTCAAATCCGACCACTATTATACCAAACCCGGCAGCATATCAACAACAGCAACCATCATCAACATAATCACATCTCAATAATCATGATCTCATATTATCATACTTTAAATATCTCAATATTATATCTCCACAATATATATAATATAGATATATAGATATATATATATATACCGACTCTCACAACAACCATCAAACATCAAACAATATGTTAAGAGAGTCACCACAGAGGTACTTACCTCTATCCATGCAAAAGCTCTGAATAAATCTATATCCTCGCCAAGAATCGAGCTCCAACGATCTCCAAACCTCTCAAAGAAAGATCCACTGGTCAGCAACATCTCAAGGATTACAGCGAAGAACGACTTCGGAACTTGTTGATACTCTTAACGAGACAAGCGGGCCCCACAACGAAAATCGGGCCCCACTACCAAAAAGTGGGCCCCACAACCAGATACTTTCAACGGTGGATATATATACCAAAACGCTCGTATAATCGAGCAACAATCTGATACGTTCGGATCGCCGATCCAACGGTCGGATCTCAACTTCCAGTATAAATCCCGAATTACCGGTAATTGCAATACGGAAAACAACCCACACGATGTCGGATCAGGAAGTGACCACTGCCGTTGGAAAGATCTCGGCCTGCAAAGTGTTCACTCGCCGGAGGTGGCCGTCAGAAGTGACCGGAGATGGCCGGAAAATACAGAAACGACAGCGACGAGTCGCTCCCTTCAGACAGAGCGTGGCGGCGCGTCCGGCGTCCGATGGCATCGATCTCGGCAGATCTGGAAAGCTGATGTCGGCAGCTTTCCGATGGACCGGCGCGTGGCTTAAGGTGACCGGCGGAGGAGCGGCGGCGGCGATTTAAAGATTTGGCAAAAGGAGAGAAATAAAAATGAAGTTTTAGGAGAGAGAGAATCTGTTTTATTTTTTTTTGTTTTGCTGATTTCTTCGTACACGTCCCCCACTGTCCCCTTTTAAAAACTTTCAAAGATTTTTTTTTTTTTACACGTGGTATTACAACGTTCAGCAACCCGAGAACTAACAAATTTTTAAGTAAAAGGGGCCGTAATATTGATATATTGTCCGCTATCAAGGTGCTACAATAAATATGTATAATTAGGAAAAAAATGAATTGTTTGTATTCATAAACCAACATAAATACGATCCAGATTGGTGCTCCGGACAATAATCTAACAAACATGTCTCTTGTCTATTTGTGCTCTCCAACAAAATAAAGGTCTAATTCATATCTTAGTTTTAGAGAGATATTTCGGGTTGCTGCAAGTTCCTCTGCACTTTTGTTTTCACAAATAAGCAATGGGGGTTACTTCCAAAGAGACTCTTGAAGGGGGCTGATAGGGGGAATCCGGTAACGCAGCGCGAAGCGGTGAAAATCCGATTTTCAGATTTCAAAACTTTTTTCGGATTAATTAAATAAACATATTTATTTAATAACCCAATAATCAAATATGAAATAAAATTTCAATTGAATCAAATTCAAGTGAAATTACCAAATTACCCTTATGTGGTATTTTGTCCGTTTTAGTCCGAAATTGATCCAATCAATTTTGAATGATTCTAAATCATTTCTAAGATGAATTTATCATGCTCAAAACATCAAAACACCAAAGGACACAAAATCCCCAAATTCCCTCACAATGCCGTGAGCTCCATTTGGGGCATATTGACCATTTGGTCATTTCATGTCTCAAAACTCATCTTAATGAAATCCAATCAACATGAAACTTGCATGCATCTATACACACCCAAATGCTCAACATATCTCAAAACCCCCCCAATTTGGAATTGGTTATAAACCCTAATTTCTCAATTTCAACAAATTGGGCAAATTGGACTTAATACACAAATCAATTACTTCAATCATCAATCTTTCATCTAATTCAAGTCTCAACACAATGAAACAACTCAAGATCAAATCTAGGTCATTTAAGAGTGGGTCAAAAACTCTAGAATAGCAACATGGTTTCATAAACCTTAAAAGAATACATAACTACACTAGTTACACTCTTTGTTCATCATACATGCTCAACACTTTAAACAAATTTCCATCATCAAAAACACAAGAAATAAAGAAAAGAATAACTTAAGAAACTCATGAGAGTAGCCTAGATCATAAGGAACAAATTCCTCTCTAATAGTAAGTTTAAGAAACTTACAAAATCCAAGCTTTTTCTTTGGTTTTTCTTTTCTTCCTTCACTTTCTTTCTTTGCCTTTCTTCAATGGAATTTTGTTTTTGATAAAGTGTATTAGTTTAAGTGAAATGAAAAATGAAAAACAATTTATACTTGCCAAAAAAGTGTCTTGGCCGAAATTGCATACCAAATGCAACAATTGTAATTTCAATTTCATTGCATTATATTAAATCAACTTGCATAAATATCTTTTATAACCTTTATTAGATATTTATTTTGGTCAACAATTGCAACTAATGTCATTTACTTTAATTATCCTAACATAAGATATTTATATTTTAATTAATTTAATCATTTAACAATTAAATAATTAATTAATTAATCAAATACAAATATATTAAATATATGTATAATATTTACATTAAATATTAAAAACATATATTCATTTAGGAAATAAGTCAAATAACTCATTTTGACTATTAATTAATGTGTATTTAAATTAATCAAGTATTAAATGTAAATACACAATAATTAAGTAAATGACTATCTAGTGTCTTTAGCATGTATCTTGCGTTTAACCATTAAACGACTTTATAAATAATCAATATTATTTATTTATGTTGCTCTAGTGCTCAACGAGTATGTTTCATTATTGAGACTCTCTAGGTTCAGGTATATCCGTCACGAAATCAAATTTCATGTCCATAATCTATCCACCCGTAGATTATGACGATCACGGATAATCTCGCTAAACCATACAGGTCGAGGTCATCGCAAATGTATAATTCCTCCGTCACAGGTATCCGGATAAATCCCAGAGATATAGATGTAAACGTCAAATCTCTATGGGATTATCCAGTCGACTATTCTATTAGCAATCTCAAAAAGAATGTTTAGAACTAGCTTCTAAACTTACCACGGGCCCATGGTTTTATCTGATTGCTAATCATATGGACTACCTATGCTCTGGTACACAGAACTGACGGATCCTATCTTGATACACATAGGACACCCTGAGGATCTATCTACACCCAACGAACAGGCGGAGGTCTGATCTAAATAGATCGGTGACGTGACTGCCGTCTAAGTGTAGAAGATGTCTCATGTGCCCACAATGGCATCTCAAGTCTAAGAATCACAAGTGCTACTCAACCCAAGAAGATTCTTATTGACGCTGGTGTACCATCCATTAAGAATCTTCGGTGAGTCGTTCAGTGTTTATCCGCTATAAACACCTACACGTCTATACTAGTCTCCAAGACTAATGGTTCATTGAGAAACCATTGGAATCATATATTCCAGTATACGACATGTACCGGTCTCAACGGGTTTACTATACTGACCAAGTAGTGTAAACCTTGACCAGGAACTGTCTGAGAATGACAACGTCATGATACGACTCAATGTCCGTTGCGACGCTTTTGCAACTGTATCATGACTAATCATTCTAAGGTCATTACGTCTTTACCATATAAAAGATAAGATTATATTATAGAAACTGCATATATTATTACTAATAATAATGTTTTACAGAAGTATTTAACAAAATACAACCGGGAATTGGCGCTCTGAGCACCAACCCCTACAAAATCTCCCACTTGCTCTAGTGCCAATATCGATTGTATCTAATACCCATCGACTCCACGTGTTTATCAAATAACTTCGGAGGTATGGCCTTCGTCAGCGGGTCTGCTACGTTGTCTTCACTCGGTACCTTGCACACGACAATATCCCCTCGCGACACGATCTCTCGAATGATGTGGTACTTGCGTTCCACATGCTTCGACTTCTGATGCGCCCTCGGTTCCTTTGCTTGCGCAATGGCTCCAGTATTATCACAGTATAACGGAATCGCATTCTCGATACTTGGGACAACTCCCAATTCTGTGATAAAGTTCTTTATCCACACAGCCTCTTTTGCGGCTTCAGAAGCTGCAATATATTCCGCCTCAGTGGTGGAATCAGCTGTAGATCCCTGTTTGGAACTCTTCCAACATAACTGCACCTCCGTTAAGGGTAAAGACAAATCCAGATGTAGACTTTCTATCATCGGGATCCGATTGAAAATCGGAGTCTGTATACCCGTTAACCTGCAGTTCGTTTCCTCCATAAATAATCAACTTATCCTTAGTACCTTTAAGATACTTTAGGATATGTTTAATGGCCATCCAATGGTCATTACCTGGATTGGACTGATATCGACTGGTTACGCTAACAGCGAAACTGATATCAGGCCTCGTACATAACATGGCATACATTATGCTACCCAAACACGAAGCATAAGGTTGGTTAGACATTCTAACCTTCTCATCTTCTGTTTGTGGACACATCTTCTTAGAAAGATGAATCCCATGTCTGAACGGTATGTTTGCTGTCTTACAGTTACCAAAGCTATACCGTTCCAAGATCTTATCTACGTACGTTGATTGGGATAACCCAATCAGCCTCCTTTGTCTATCTCGATAGAGTTTTATCCCTAAAACATAGGAAGCTTCTCCCAGGTCCTTCATGGAGAAATTCTTACAGAGATATGCTTTAACGCTTTGTAACATACCTAAATCATTCCCAATGATTAGGATGTCATCAACATACAGGACTAAAAATACGACCATGCTCCCACTGGCCTTCTGATACACACAGGATTCTTCCGAATTCTTGAGAAAACCAGACGATCTGATAATCTCGTCGAATCGAAGATTCCAACTTCGTGAAGCTTGTTTAAGTCCATAAATGGACTTCTTAAGCTTACATACCATACCCGAGGTTTCGCTGGATGTGAAACCTTCCGGCTGTTCCATATAGATTTCTTCATCAAGAAATCCATTTAGAAAAGCCGTTTTGACATCCATTTGCCAAATCTCGTAGTCATGATACGCAGCTATAGAAAGCAAAATCCGGATAGACTTAAGCATTGCCGGCGAAAAAGTTTCATCGTAGTCGACGCCAGGTCGCTGCGTGTAACCTTTTGCTACCAGTCGGGCCTTGTAAGTTTCAACCTTACCGTCAGGCCCGCGCTTCCTTTGTAAACCCATTTACAACCGATAGGAACAATTCCTTCGGGAAGCGGAATCAAGTCCCAAACTTGATTTTCATGCATTGAATCTATCTCGGATTTCATGGCACTTTGCCATTTCACGGAGTCGATGCCAACATCGATTCTCTATAGGTGAAAGGATCGGTCTCTTCAACTAAGAGAACATCCAGACTCTTTTCTTGTATCAAATACAAGCGTTCAGGAGGTCTAGATACCCTTTCCGACCTACGGAGTGTGTGTGTTGAAGGTCCTTCATCTACTTGAACTTCAGGTTCCTCCGTTGGTTCGTTGTTTTCAGGTTGGACTTCATCAAGTTCAACCCTTCTATGATCACCACCTTCTGACAAAAATTCTACTTCTAGAAATTTTGCGAAGCGAGCTACGAAGACATTTCGATGCTCGGTATCATAGAACAGATATCCCCTCGTATTCGAGGGATATCCAACAAACCTAAACTTTTGCCCTCGAGGCGAAAGCTTACTTTGCTGAGTTACCCTGACATAGGCAGGACAACCCCAAACCTTAATATAATTAAGATTCGGTCTCCTACCGAACCATATCTCATACGGTGTCGTAGGAACAGCCTTTGAAGGAATCTTATTCAAAAGATGTGCGGCTGTTAAGAGACAGTAACCCCATAAGTAATAGGGCAAATCTGTGAAACTCAACATCGATCGGACCATATCCAATAAAGTCCGATTTCTCCTTTCAGATACACCATTGTGCTGTGGTGTACCTGGAGGAGTATATTGAGCGAGAATCCCATTCTCCTTCATATAATCCATGAACTCACCACTCATATATTCGCCGCCTCGATCTGATCGAAGGCATTTAATATATTTACCAGTTTGTTTTTCTACTTCATTACGGAACTCTTTGAACTTTTCAAAGGTTTCCGATTTATGTCGCATCAAATACACATAACCGTACCGTGACAAATCATCGGTAAAGGTAACGAGAGTACGAATAACCACTGTGAGCAGTTTGACTTAGTGGACCACATACATCAGAATGTACGAGTTCCAGTAAGTTAATGGCACGGTGTCCAACACCAGAAAATGGGGCCTTGGTCATTTACCCTGAATACAGGATTCACAAGTTGGATAGGATTCAATGGTAAGATCTGGTATCAAACCATTCCTAACCAACTGGGTAAGGCGTTTAACGCCAATGTGACCAAGTCTCATATGCCAAAGTTCAGTATTATTAATTACAGGTAAACTACGTTTATTAACTCCAGTATTTATATATCTTTTGAAGTTTGCAATGTGTAATGACCATGCTGGTTTGGACAACTAAGGATCTGAATATTATTTTTATCATATAAATACAAAGAACTATTCTAATATTAATACATAGCCTTCTGTATCAATACAAAAAGTGATATAATATTAGCGACACATCCTGGTACAAAATGACAGTCATATAACAAAAGTGTCCCATTCGGCAATGAGATCTCGCATACTCCCACTGCAACTGCATCCAAAGAGTCTCCACTCCCGAACCGCAACTGCATCTCTCCTGGCTTCAGCCTCCTACTTTCCTTCAGCACCTGCAACGAATTGCAAATGTGAATGGGACAAGCAGAATCTAAATCCATCCAGCTGGATAACGGCTTCACAAGCCAAAGATAAATCAATAACTGGAAAAAAAAAAGTACCTGATGTAGATGCTCTGTCTCTCCTGATCTGAGCAATGTAATCTGGACAGTTTCTCTTCCAGTGCCCGACCTTGCCGCAGTGGTGGCATTTGTCTTCAGAAGTCCTTTTGGGCTTGGCTATCTTCGCCTGCTGTGGAGGACCGAAGGCCTTCTTCTTCTTTCCTTTCTTCTTCTTTCCCTTGGACATCCTTGGGAAGAAGCAGAAAGAGAAGTAGATCTAGGTGGGCGAGTCGGTACTCCCTTCTTCAGATCCTCTTCTGCCGTGAGCAACATCCTATGTAGCTCCTGGTAGGTGCAGACTGTCCCGTGCATGTTGAAGTACATCACAAACTGGCGGAATGAAGCTGGCAGAGAACCAAGAATGACACTCCTACCGAGAATGTCATTCAGGATGAGATTATGTTGCCTCAATTGATCGATCAAATCGATCATTTGAAGAACATGTGGGCTAACACTTTGCCCCTCATCCAGACGCGCATGGAAAGTTCCATGGCGACCTTATGAACAATAACCTTTCCTGGTTCTCGAACGATTGTCTTAATCGCGTTATCATACTATAGGAATCTGATGTTCCATAGTATTGTTGCTTGAGTTTCGGAGAGAGCGAACTAAGAATGTATGATTTAACCCTTAAATCATCATTCTTCCAAGCTTCAAAAACTTGGCGTTCCTCTCCGAAGCATCCTCACCCACTGCAAGGGGTAAAGGACCCTCAAGAACATAACCCAACTTTTCGGAATCGAGGACAATCCTCAAATCCAATTCCCAGTCTGCAAAGTTCTCAGCGCCTTTCAGTTTGTTCGCATCTAACATACGCGCAAACTGGTTTGTGGATTGACCCGCCATCGCAAATCTATCATATAGATCACGAAAAACGTTAGCAGAAATAAGCAGTTTCATATAATATCAAAAGCATAAACTAGATCATGGATTTTTAATCTAATATGCCCCCCACTAAATCATGCAATACTAATCCCAAAACAGAATACAAATATTTAATAATTAAATTAAATATAAATAGTGAAAAGTGGATCCCGTGAATATATTTCAGGCTCACAGCAGAGGCACGGTCTCGCCTACGTATATTCATCAGGTAGACAACTCATTTGTCAATCATTCACTAATGACTCCTAAGTACCCGGTCCTGGCCGTTTCTCGTTGTCGCTGCGAAGGCAGGCCCACAAGGAGACGTACCAAGGTTAAACTCCCAATGATAAACTCAAGTTACTTACGTAATCCTGACAGCTAGGGCACGTTCAGAATTCCGCTTTCGCTTGAATTTATCTAGTATCTGATATACATCCGGTATAAATAAATCTTTATCGGCTACACCCTCACAGCAGAGGCACGGTCTCGGATGTAGTCACAAAGAAGTATTCATAAACCGTATTGACAAGACGGACCATATAACATGCATCAAATACAAATTACATTTAAACCTTATTATTAGGGATTTTCCGCTAAGTGTCATACACCCTAAATCTAATCAAATTAGTTCCTAATAAGCATGCATAAATCAAGAAAACATGATTAAACATTGATTCAATGTAGGCTAAGCATTTTAAGTGGCCTAGAATCAGACTTGCTCTGATACCATTTTGAAGGGGTTATGATAGGGGTGAATCCGGTAACGCAGCGGAAGCGGTGAAAATCCGATTTTCAGATTTCAAAACTTTTTCTCGGATTAATATAAATAACATATTTATTTATAAACCCAATAATCAAATATGAAAAAAAATTAAAAATCAATTGAATCAATTCAAGTGAAATTACCAAATTACCCTTATATGGTATTTTGTCCGTTTTAGTCCGAAATTGATCCAATCAATTTTGAATGATTCTAAATCATTTCTAGGATGAATTTATCATGTTCAAAACATCAAAAACCATAGGACACAAAAATCCCAAATTCCCTCACAATGCCGTGAGCTCCATTTGGTGGGCATATTGACCATTTGGTCATTTCATGTCTCAAAACTCATCTTAATGAAATCCAATCAACATGAAACTTTGCATGCATCTAATACACACCCAAATGCTCAACATATCTCAAAACCCCCAAATTTGGAATTGGTTATAAACCCTAATTTCTCAATTTCAACAAATTGGGCAAATTGGACTTAATACACCAAATCAATACTTCAATCATCAATCTTTCATCTAATTCAAGTCTCAACACAATGAAACAACTCAAGATCAAATCTAGGTCATTTAAGAGTGGGTCAACAACTCTAGAATAGCAACATGGTTTCATAAACCTAAAAGAATACATATAACTACACTAGTTACACTCTTTGTTCATCATACATGCTCACACTTCAAAACAAATTTCCATCATCAAAAAACACAAGAAATAAAGAAAAGAATAACTTAAGAAACTCATGAGAGGTAGCCTAGATCATAAGGAACAAATTCCTCTCTAATAGTAAGTTTAAGAAACTTACAAAATCCAGCTTTTCTTTGGTTTTTCTTTTCTTCCTTCACTTTCTTTCTTTGTTCTTTCCTTCTTCAATGGAATTTGTTTTTGATAAAGTGTATTAGGTTTAGTGAAATGAAAAATGAAAAAACAATTTATACTTGCCAAAAAAGTGTCTGGCCGAAATTTGCATACCAAATGCAACAAATTGTAATTTCAATTTCATTGCAATTATTATTAAATCAACTTGCATAAATATCTTTTATAACCTTTATTAGATATTTATTTTGATCAACAATTGCAACTAATGTCATTTACTTTAATTATCCTAACATAAGATATTTATATTTTAATTAATTTAATCATTTAACAATTAAATAATTAATTAATTAATCAAATACAAATATATTAAATATATGTATAATATTTACATTAAATATTAAAAACATATATTCATTTAGGAAATAAGTCAAATAACTCATTTTGACTATTAATTAATTGTATTTTAATTAATCAAGTATTAATGTAAATACACAATAATTAAGTAAATGACTATCTAGTGTCTTTAGCATGTATCTTGCGTTTAACCATTAAACGACTTTATAAATAATCAATATTATTTATTTATGTTGCTCTAGTGCTCAACGAGTATGTTTCATTATTGAGACTCTCTAGGTTCAGGTATATCCGTCACGAAATCAAATTTCATGTCCATAATCTATCCACCCGTAGATTATGACGATCACGGATAATCTCGCTAAACCATACAGGTCGAGGTCATCGCAAATGTATAATTCCTCCGTCACAGGTATCCGGAAAAATCCCAGAGATACAGATGTTAAACGTCAAATCTCTATCGGATTATCCAGTCGACTCTTTTATTAGCAATCTCAAAAAGAATGTTTAGAACTAGCTTCTAAACTTACCACGGGCCCATGGTTTTATCTGATTGCTAATCATATGGACTACCTATGCTCTGGTACACAGAACTGACGGATCCTATCTTGATACACATAGGACACCCTGAGGATCTATCTACACCCAACGAACAGGCGGAGGTCTGATCTAAATAGATCGGTGACGTGACTGCCGTCTAAGTGTAGAAGATGTCTCATGTGCCCACAATGGCATCTCAAGTCTAAGAATCACAAGTGCTACTCAACCCAAGAAGATTCTTATTGACGCTGGTGTACCATCCATTAAGAATCTTCGGTGAGTCGTTCAGTGTTTATCCGCTATAAACACCTACACGTCTATAACTAGTCTCCAAGACTATGGTTCATTGAGAAACCATTGGAATCATATATTCCAGTATACGACATGTACCGGTCTCAACGGGTTTACTATACTGACCAAGTAGTGTAAACCTTGACCAGGAACTGTCTGAGAATGACAACGTCATGATACGACTCAATGTCCGTTGCGACGCTTTTGCAACTGTATCATGACTAATCATCTCTTGGTCATTACGTCTTTACCATATAAAAGATTAGATTATATTATAAACTGCATATATTATTACTAATAATAATGTTTTACAGAAGTATTTAACAAAATACAACCGGGAATTGGCGCTCTGAGCACCAACCCCTACAACTCTAAGTTCATTCAATATAGGTGATTCACAAAAACTGAAACAGTTAAGGCTAGAGCTTTGTATTCAAACTCAACTGTAAGACCTTGAAGACCAATAATAGACAAGATTGCTGCTGCAAAAAATATGCATTATCTTCCTACCGATCTCTTGTCAATCCAGATTGCTCCACAGTCTGCATCTGAATAGACAATGAGAGTTAAAGAACCTTGATTGAAAATTATATTCCAAGAATATGTATGTTTTGGATGTACCTAGCACTCTTTTGCAGGCTTGCTAATGAATATTATTGGAGCACACATAAACTGACTAAGCTTTAGGGGTGAACACGATTTCAGGTCAAACCACGAACCGCATCGAACCGAACCGAACCGCGCGGTTTGAAAAAAATATTAAAATGATTTCAAACCGTACCGAATCGAACCGCAAATTTCGGGTCGGTGCTCGGTTTTGACCCACTCCGAACCGCACCGAACCGCCCAAACCGCAAATTAGAATAAGAAAGATTTTGTTATAATGGCTAGGACTGTTTCCCTTAAAATTAATGGTACCTAGCCTTAACAGGTTAAGAACCGTGACTTAAAACGTTTTCAAAACCAAGAACCACAAAACAAACACCACTATTTTTTTTTTTGTTTTAATGTGTTTCTTATTTTATCTATATATACACGCATACACAACACGTGTGTTTTGTGTTGAAAGATTTTGTTATATTATTTGAGAAAGAAAGTGGGAATAAAAAAAAAAAGATATGTTGTGTTACTTATTATTTGAGAATGAAATATGGTTCCTTCTACCTCTATCACGAATTTATTGTATATTTGGTTCCGATAATTTGAACCAACACTTGTTAGATCACTCTTAGTCTTTTACACATATATTTTTATTTATTTTATATTTATATTTGATTATTATCGGAAAATATATTCTAAGATATTTAATGATCATATGACAATATACCATGAATAAATGAAAATTATGTATTTTTTTCTACTTCAATTATAATGTGAAAACACATAAAATTTTCTTAAAAATTTTATAATCCAAACCGCCAACCTGAACCGCCCAAACCGCTAAACTGCCAACCCGAACCGCCGCGGTTTTCCTTATCAAATTTGCGGTTTCGGTTTCTAATTTCCCAAACCGCCAACCCGCGCGGTTTGAAGGAAAAAATGAAAAAACCGACCTGACCCGAACCGCACCGCGAACACCCCTACTAAGATTATTGACTGTGAAATCAATCGCTGGTCTTATTAAGACTACATATGTAGAGATCCTATAATACTTCTGTATAGATAGAGATTTTCAAATATTGCTCATTTGTATTTAACAAGCTTCTCTGTAGTACTCATAGGTGTAGAACAACCTTTGCTACCAATTATATGTGCTTTTCATAATATATCTCTCATGTATTTGGTTTGAGACAAGTGAATTGTTGGAGTTGGTATTTGTCGTATCATTTTTTTTATTGTATTTCTCTGTAAATACATATGTACATGTAAAAAAGTTTCATCAATATATTCTATTTTATATATAGTAAAGACTAACATACCATAAATTGATTAGTTATGAAACATTATAAAAACGTCGTAATTGATATTGAGTTGTATCATAATAGCATCATTTTATTTAAACTGTTCACAGTCAAGGTTTAAATTACTTGTTAGTAAGTAAACCCGTAGAGACTGAAATATTGGAATTTAGGATTCCAATGGTTTTTACTCAATGAACCATGAGACTCGTATAGACATATTGGTGTTCACAGTGGATGAACACTGAATGAAAAACTGAAGGTTCCTAATAGATAATACATCAACGACAATATGAATATTCTTGGGTCGAGTAGCATAGTGGTTATTTGATTTGAGATACTGTAGTAGATATATGAGTTATCCTTCTGATGAGTGATAAATGTATCACTATTTCCCACTCATTTAACTTAATATTTTGTATAGTTTCTTGAGTTTTGTGAATATTTTGATGTGTTTTGTGTTATTTTGTAGATAAATAAAGTTTCAGGACATTCTGGAGGTGATTTGAAGCAAAACTGTGAAATTTGGTGAAATTTGGCAAAAAGGGTATTTTGGTAATTTGGGACGTCCCGACACAAATTTGGTATTTTGGACATCCCGACACCGAAATAAAGTTTCAAGATATTCTGAGGTGATTTGGAGCAAAATTGTGAAATTTGGCGAAAATGGTATTTTGGTAATTTTGGGCATCCCGACACGAGGGTATTTTAGTAATTTAACCACCATGCCACGTGTCAAAGATTCAACGAGCCATCATTTTTTAGCACACCATGCCACGTGTCGAAAATTCAGCGATCCAAAAAAAATAATAAAAAAAAAAAATAAAAATCAAAATAATAAAATAATAAAAATCAGAAAAATAATAATAAAAAATTAGATTTTTTTGCCTATAAATAGATTTCGAATTTTTAGTTTCAAATGTACCTCTTCCTCTGAAATCCTTATAAATAAATTGAGAGTTCTTCATATTTTCTCTTTTTATTCAGGTTTATTTCGCTTTGTAGTAGTAATTCTAACCATCCATGAGGGGGTAACGTCTCTATGCTGAGGTAATAAGGTAATTCTTTTACTTTTGCTATTTAGATTAATCTCCCTTAAAATATGATATATAAACTATTTAAAATCTGAATTAATAAAAAGATACTGCCATTCTAGGTCGGTTGGTTATTCAATTTAAACTGGTTAAACCTGACTAATGAGGATACCGCCATTCTAGGTCGGTTGGTTTAAATTTATATTTCTGTTCCGCCTTATGGCTGGTATATTTGAATTTAACTTAATCAGGATACCGCCATTCTGGACGGTTGGTTTAAAATATCACAAGTTAATATATTATTATTTTATGGGAGATAACTAAATAGTATATAGTAGAAGTTATTTCCTTTTACCTTAGCATTTCATTTATTTATTTTAATTACTTTCTGCAATTTCAT
>SKCR01003826.1:0-36288 GCA_019454045.1 Zanthoxylum bungeanum | reverse complement strand
GATATTAATAGCAACACATCACTGAATCAAAGAAAGCAATGGACTGACTACAAGAGCAATGTGATTAAGAGTGACAATTTATTAGTAAATTGGGACTAAATAGTTGACTCTTACACATAAAAAAATAATAATAATAATAATAATTGTTAGATATTAGTTGTGTGTTAGATATTAGTTGTGTGTTGTTAGTAGTTGTGTGTTGTATTAGTAATTGTATAGTTGGTAGTAGTTGTGTGTTGTGCTAGTAATTGTATAGTTGGTAGTTGTGTTTAATATAGTAGTTGTGTATTTATTATGTTAGTTGTATAAATGTCTATATAAAGGCCTCTCATTTGTAAGTTCTAATCAAGCAAATGTTAATAGACATTTTCTTCACAAATTCTCACATGGTATCAGGAGCTTAGGTTCTTTCCGGAGGTGAAGAACACATCAAACGGAACTTGGTTCCGAAAATTCGGGTTTCGGGGAAGTTGTTAAAAATTAATTTTGAGCATACCATCAGCTTGTTCACGTCGAGACAAGCACGATGGTATTTTCTGGAGGTTGAAGACGGCCACGTCAGCACACAGTCATCCACCACGTCAGCATAATCTGAATCGTCAAAATCAATCCCGATCTTATACTATTTGACAAATGAAAAAGTCAGATGCTATGCAACCCATCCCTACCGTCCTCACCGGTTCAAACTACCGTCTCTGGGTTCAGGGAATGCGTAGTTTTCTTAAGGGTAGGAAACTATGGCGCTATGTTACTGGATATGTCAAGTCCCCCACTCGTCTCACTGATGAAACTGAAGGACAACTCGCTGATCGTCTCGAGGATTGGGACAGTAAGAATCATCAAATTCTGACATGGTTCCGGAATACTTCGGTTCCAGCCATTCATCATCAATTTGGCCGCTATGAAACTGCCAAAGAAGTTTGGCATCTGCTTGCATTAAGGTACACATCTTCTGATCTCTCTAGTCAGTATCAATTGTGGGAAAAGTTGCATAATTTGAAACAAGAAAAATGTCAGTCTATTACTGAATTTCTTGCACAAATGGAGAATGTTTGGGACCAACTTGCTCTGTCAGAACCATCAATGAGTTGCACCATTGATGCAACTAATTATACGGCACAACGTGACCGTATGCAACTAATTCAATTCCTTATGGCCCTTACTGATGACTTTGAATCTTGTCGAGCTTCATTGTTACATCAATCTCCCTTGCCTACATTAGAAGGTGATGTCTCTCGGTTATTGTCTGACGAAACTCATCTCATCTTACTTAAGTCATCTCATGATGAGGCTGTGCTTGCCGCCGCGGGTAACTATTTCTCAAAAGGTGGAGGTAAATTTTGTTCGTACCTGCAACAAATATGGTCATACTCTGATTGAATGTAGTCTTAATGAATGTCACAAATGCAAGAACAGATGCCATATTGCCTCTCACTGTCCCACTAAGGTGGGTTGTCGCTACTGCAAGCTGTCTGACCATTCCATTGAGCAAAGCCTCACTCGTCCACCAAGAGCTGACCAGCCCTCCAAGATAGCAATTTCAATTGCTGCTGCTACCTCTGAGGTCACTGCCTCTCTTATATCCACTGGTAACTTAAAAACACTCCTTAGACAAATACTCTCCACTCATCCCAGTACTTCTACTGCCTTATCTGTCAATTCAAGTAATTCTCCTTGGTATTTTGACTCTGGTTGTTGCAATCAAATGACTTCTCAATCCCCATTATTTTCTTCCACCTCTCCCACCATAAATATTTCTCCAATTTTCACTGCAGATGGCTCACAAATTCTTGTAAGTCAGTCCGGCCACATATCAACATCTACACTCACATTACCAAATACATTTCTTATTCCCAAACTTACATTCGACCTTATTTCTGTTCGTTAACTATGTGAACTTAGATTAGAATTGATATTCTCCACTAATGGTTGTCGAGTGCAGGATCCGTAGACGGGACAGATTCTTGGGACATGCCGTAGAATTGGACGTCTGTTTGAACTCACCTCTCTGCATCTTCCTTCAAATCATTTTTCCCAACTGTGTGTTGTATCTACTCCATCTTCTCTTCACTTGAGGCATATGCGTTTTGGTCATGCCTCGATAAATAAACTTCGTCCTTTAGTTTCTAATGGTTCACTAGGTTCTATTAAAGACCAGTCTTTCCATTGTGTCTCTTGTCAACATGGAAAACAACCAGCTTTATCATTTCAACATAATGAACATAATTATGTTGCCCCATTTGATTTGGTCCACTCTAATGTATGGGGACCTTCACATATAGCCATTATGGGAGGATCTAAATATTTTTTCTTGTTTATTGATGACTATTCTCTATTCACATTGATCTTTCTTATGAAACAACGTTCTGAACTGCCTTAAATTTATATTGACTTTGCAAACATGATCAAAAAATAATTTTCTAAAATTATCAAAATTTTGAGGACCGACAATGCCAAAGAGTATCTTGACTCGAAAATTCAACAATTTTAAAAGCCCAATGAACCATTTCACAACGATCTTACCCATATACCTCTCAACAAAATGGACGAGCAGAAAGAAAACATCGTCATATTTTAGATTCCACTCGATCTATACTCATTTCATCCTCTTGTCCTGAACGCTTTTGGAGTGAAGCTGCCCTTACGACTGTTTATGTTATTAATCGTATTCCTTCTTCAGTAACCAAACACAATTTGTCTCCATATGAGTGTCTTTATGGTGTTTCCCCTCCTTATGATCTTCTCAAGGTTTTTGGGAGTGTTTGCTTTGTTCTTCTTCCTCCCACAGAGCATCACAAGTTAGAACCTCGTGCCAGACTTTGTTGTTTCTTAGGATATGGTATTCAACATAAAGAGTATCGTTGTTGGGATCCTATGTCAAAGAAACTCCGCATCTCTCGTCATGTTATTTTCTCGGAACATGTTATGTTCTCCTCTCTTTTTAAGTTCACAGTGTCACCTTCAGATCCACCTCCACTTTTCACTAATCCATCTATCGAGTTGTTTCCACCTGATACAGATACTCATAGTGAGCATACAGATGTTCAACCTCCATCCCCGCATGTTCCTGATGATGCCCCTCCTGCAGATACTGCACCAGAGACCATTGGTGACTCATCTCCACCCTATCCTACCCGAGTAAGAAATCATCCCCCTTACCTTCGAGATTATCATTGTTTCACTACTCTTGTCTCTTTGCATGAACCTCAGTCCTATAGGGAGGATTCTTCTAATCCTCATTGGTAGCAAGCTACGCAAGATGAATTACAGGCATTGACAAAGACTGGTACTTGTGACTTGGTTGATCTTCCTCCTGGCAAAAATCCAGGGGGATGCAAATGGGTTTACAAAATCAAAACACATTCAGATGGATATATTGAGCGTTATAAAGCACGTCTTGTTGCTAAAGGATTCACTCAAGAGTATGGGATTGATTATGAGAAGACCTTTGCACCTGTTGCTCGCCTTACCTCAGTTCGCAATCTGCTTGCTATTGCTGCTGATCGGAAATGGAGTATGTTTCAGATGGATGTCAAGAATGCTTTTCTCAATGGTGATCTCACTAAAGAAGTTTATATGAAGCCTCTTCCAGGTCTTGATCATCCATCAAATACAGTATGCCGCCTACGACGTGCCTTATATAGTTTGAAGCAAGCTCCTCGTGCATGGTTTTCCAAATTTAGTACCGCTGTCAGACAGATTGGATTCACCTCCAGTCCACATGATTCGGCTTTATTTCTTCGAAAATCTGAAAAGGGTATTGTGATATTACTTCTTTATGTTGATGATATGATTATTACTGGAGTTGATATTTCAGGCATATCAGATCTCAAGCAGGCTCTTAGTCAACAATTTGAAATGAAAGATCTTGATCCTTTGAGTTAATTTTTAGGCCTTGAGGTTATTTGATCTCTCGCAAGCCAAGTATGCCTCCGATCTTCTTTCTCGGGCTGGCCTTACAGATAGCAAGACAGTTCCAACTCCAATTGAGTATAAAATTCATCTTACACCTATAGATGAAGATAGCACTCTCCTTGATGATCCTACTCTCTACAGACAATTGGTTGGAAGCCTCATTTATCTTACAGTCACTCCCAGACATTGCTTATGCAGTTCATATTGTCAGCTAGTTCATGACCACTCCCCGTTCTACTCATTATGCTGCAGTACTTCGCATTCTTCGTTATGTTAAAGGAACTCTCTTTACTGGTCTCCATTTTTCTGCTACTTCATCATTGGTTCTTCGAGTCTATTCTGATTCTGATTGGGTAGGAGACCCTACTAATCGTCGATCAACTACGGGCTACTGTATTTTTCTTGGTGACTCACTTATTTCTTGGCGCAGTAAGAAACATACATTGGCTGCCCGCTCGAGTACTGAGGCTGAATATAGAGCTGTTGCTGCTACTACAGCTGAACTTCTATGGTTACGTTGGCTTCTAGAAGATATGAGAGTCCCTCAACCATCATCTCTCACTCTTTACTACGACAACAAAAGTGCTATTGAAATAGCACATAATGATGTTTTTCATGAGCGCACCAAACACATTGAGATCGATTGTCATTTCATTCGCCATCACGTTGCTTGTGGCACTATTTCCTTGAAGTATCTCAAATCTACCGATCAGCTAGCTGATGTCTTCACCAAATCCTTTCTTCCGTGACGTTACACTACACTTGTTTCCAAATTCAATTTGTTTTCGTCTAAACCACCTTGAGTTTGAGGGGGATGTTAGATATTAGTTGTGTGTTAGATATTAGTTGTGTGTTGTTATTAGTTGTGTGTTATACTAGTAATTGTATTGTTGGTAGTAGTGTGTGTTGTGCTAGTAATTGTATAGTTGGTAGTTGTGTTTAATATAGTAGTTGTGTATTTATTATGTTAGTTGTATAAATACCTATATAAAGGCCTCTCATTTGAAAGTTCTAATCAAGCAAATATTAATAGATATTTTCTTCACAAATTCTCATAATAATAATAATAATCATCATCATCATCATAACAACAACAACAACAATGAAATGTCTTTAAAATAAGTCAGTCATTTTCTCTTCATAACAGTAATAGCTTCCATTAAAACAATATCATTAACATTTGAACTTTCAACATGCTAATATACAGTACCAACAATATTCAAACATTCAACAAGAAATAAATTTATTGTAGGATAATAAACCTCACTAAAAATATTTGTAGCATTATTAAAAACTATTAAAAGTTCTAAATTTTTTCACAAATATCCCATTAACTAGGCAAAAGCGTTATTTGTTGAACAAATTGAGAAAAAAATTACATAATATATATGTGTATCGAAAATCTTGAGTTAAAAGAAAATAAGTTGAATTCCAACGAGTTGGATCATCTCGTGAAAATTTTATCGATTTAATAACATTTAATTTACAAAACTTGGTCCATCCCCTCCTGACATTAGAATATGACCAAATACAATTAAGTGCAATCTTAATAGGATTAATGTGATATTCTAAATAAGTCAGACCATCTTGAACACATAAATTAAGGACATGACATGTACAACGAACATGAAAAAATCTACCCATCAATTTTGGTTGGCATATTTCTTTTAAATCTCTAATTGATGCAGTATTTGCAGATGCATTGTCAAAACCAATTGTTAAAATTTTACCTAATAAACCATATTCATCTAAAATTACTTTAATCATTCTATAAATATTTTTTGCAGTACGATACTTATCAAAAACTCTAAATGCAATAAGTCATTTTTTCATGTTCCATGATAAACAAGCCACACCCATGTATGAGTGTGTTTGCCAATGGTCACTCCAAATATCAGAAAAAATAGAAAAACAACATTTAATATCTTTAAATATTTCATTTAAAATAATTTTACCATCTTTGTATAATTTAAAAATTTATCGTTTTGTTGTATTTCTAGGCATTTTACAGGCAGCATGATTTAAAACATTTCGAACATAATTAGCAAAAATAATTTTTTTCACCAAAACTTAAAGAAAGATTTTTCATACAAGTAAATTTAACAAATCATTCTCTAGTTTTAGCATCAGAATATTTAAATAAATCTAAATAACGCGTACCTCTATTAGAGGAAGTGTATCTGCCCATTTGAGTTTGTGTTGTACCAAGTTCAATTTCAGTGGCATGATGTCTATCCAAGTGTTTGTTCATATTGCTATAGCCGCCAGCAAAATTTGTAAGATACACCACAATAGTTGCATATTGCTTTTGATCCTTCATTTTCAGTCTCAACTAAATGAAAATGAATTTTTAAAATATCGGAAGATTGAGAATTAACTTCTCTTTTTCGTGTACCTATACTTTGGTAGCTGTCTTGGGTTGGCACATTGGACATGGTATTCTCAAATGAGTTTGCTATTTTTTGTTAATATTGAAGAATTACAAAATTAAATCAATATGAGAAATTGAAGATGAGAGAATTGAGAATGAGAGAATTAAAGAAATTGAGAGAATTGAGAATTGGTGTGTTGAAAAATTGAAGAATGACCCATATATATACATTTTTAGATTATTTTTTTTGCGATACCTAAATTGCCCCTAAAACTAGCTGTGTTATAATGTTATTAAGGGTGATTTAGTAATTAGATTAAAAAAATACATTTAACCCAACAGCTACTAGTCGTTAGGCACTACGGTTCCAACCGGAATAATAGGTTCTGGTTCGAACCGAATAAAACCGGTGTCGATTCTGAAATAGAAACCAGTTGTAACACCCCGATAACCCTGACGACTATTACGTAAGGTACGCATGATGTATGATATAAATTATGTTCAAACACATATACACTCATGAAATGACCTCGGGGACAATCGGTAAGTTCTTCGCAATTTCGATACGAAATTGTACAATACTCTACTGGGAATAACCCTTAGTGTTCGGGCCATAACTTACCATACGAAATTCAATTTTTATGAATTTTATATCTCGAAAAGCTAAGATCGGGACCTATAACCTTTATATCGAAAACTTTTCCAAATTCGAATCAGAACAGGTCAAAAATGTTGTTAAAAAATTCAAACGAATAGTACATGTGGACCTATCTAGATAATTCTCAAAGTTTCTCCATTTAAATCATTTTTAATTAGCCCTTAGTATAAAAGGAAATATTATTTTAGCATCCCTAAATCTTGGAAGAAATGAAGAAAATGTGAGAAAAAGAAGAGGGAGAAAGAAGAAGGGAAAGGAATGGGGGAAAATCATCTTCCACTAAAATCAAAGGATAATCAAAGGCAATCCAATCCACCACAAGCCTAATAAGAAGAAAAAGGAGCTTGGAGGCTCTAATTGTGAAGAAAGAATTTGATTCAAGTCCAAATTTAAATTGTTAATGATTTGATGATTAATGGGTTTTATAGGCTTGAGTTTGATGATGTATAAGTGAATATTGTGTTAAGAAAATAATGTTTTATGAAACACCCAAAGTATGAAATCTCTAGGCATTGAACTAGGTTGGGGCCAAAGGAATGGATGTTGGAATGATGCTAGAAGAGTATGTTGGTGGTAAATTATATACTTATGATTATATTAGCTAGTGTGTTGTTGAGTCCTGAAATCAAGCTAGTGTCGCAAAGCGCAAACCGAGCGTCGCGACGCGTACTGGAAAGTTTCTTTCTGTTTCAGTTTTATCATACGCCCGTCGCGACGTGTAAAGCTCGGTGTCGCGACGCGAAACATAGGAAACTCATTATCTCATCTCTGATTGATGGACGTCACGACACTCAGCACTTAGCGTCGCAACGCGTGTGGGAGTCACGATGCTCAACCCTTATGTCGCGACGCGGAGACAGAAGATGCTCACTGGTTTAATAGCATATGTAAGCATCGCGATGTCCAATGAGCAACGTTGCGACACGTGACCAAAATTTCCCCAGAATCAGTTTTAGTTCATTCCAGTTTCACCCTAGCATGTTAGAGGCCACCCTAAGGGTCTCGTATCGGCTTGAATACATACATTACATCATGATATAAGTATGATACGCTTTGATGAATGGAGAAACTTAGTATAATTCTGAAAAATATTCACGACTTATATTCTAACCAAGTTTACCGATTATAGATTATCTGTAGGAATTCCAAGTTCTTCGACGAAGCGAAACAGTGCCAGCCAGATTCCAAAATCTGTGAGTGGATTCTCAATCTGATTTTATTTAAATATTTTTTATTTAAGACTTACATTTAAAAGTGGCGTTAGCCAAAGTTTGATTTCAGTTATTTTATGAATAATGATGTTTTAGAAAGATTGTTTTCAAAAACCTTGAGTTTTTTTTTATTTCGAGGCATGAGGGAAAAACTCACCTCAGTATGTAACTTGATTCATATATGGAATTTACGGATACAGATATCGTGTGCACACGTAGTTCAGGACAAAGGATGATTGATGCCCCTAGATCCCAGATTTTAAGTCTGGAGGGTAGCATAGATCCGCCAGATTTGTAGCTTAGGGGACGGCGAGATGTAACGCCCCAAGACCACTAAATATTTATGTACGAATGGACGCCCCTAAGCGCCAGATTTTACGTATGGGGGGTGACGATACGTAATGCCCCCATGCACCAAATATACATAGACAAATTTCTCATATACAGAGTTTTCAGATATAGATTTTTCAGGAAAAAAAATTAATAAATAATTCAGAAATGTATTTCGAAAAAAAAATTTCTCATAAGAGATGAGTTTTATAAAAGAGTTTTCAGAAAAGTTTTTCAAAAGAGTTAAGTTTTCAGATAATAATGAGATTTCAGAAAAGAATGTTTTCTGGGAGGATTTCAATTTTTAGAACCATGAATTTTCAGAAAGAATCAGTTTCGTTTTAATTGTCAACTCACTAGATCGTTCAAACGATCTAACCCCCCTCCCCCCACTCCTAGTTCCTACCTGTTCGATTTTGGTTCCGAACCGGAACTGTGGTCCAACCTACCTAGGTTTAAAGCCGGCCCTGATAAGGGCAGGTTTGTAATTGTTCATTGCATAATCAGATTCTAAAATAATTTGCTTTTGAGAAGCTACTCTTTAGAGATTTTAAGAGTTCGTAAAATGTGAGTGCGTGTTAATTATGAATGTGATTTACTATATATATTAAAAAAAAAAAATCAGTATTGAAATATTTACCAAACATATATTGAGTGCAGATTGTTTTCTTTGGCCACTCATGAGCAAATGAGTCGGAATTCATTGATATATTTCTCAAAATAAACAAAAAGAAAACGAAGATGAAACATGAATATATATATATGATCATCTAAGCCCTCTCAAGATTGCTTAGAAATAAGAGAAAGATCTGTAGTGAAAACTGATTTGATCCGAATCATCTTAACTTAGTTTTGAGTTCTCTATTTTTTTTTATTTTTTATTTTTAAGAATACCACAATTATTTTATAAGGTAATATAATCTCAAAAATATATATACGTAAACATGTATTTAGATTTAGAATTATAGTTGTCATAATCTAATGCGGATTCTCAATAGATTATATAGATTCACATATTAATTGCAACCACTTTATTTACTCTCTCAGTCTATAAAATCTTTCATTTTTTTCATTTTTTATTTCATTTTTATATCAAAAAAATTCCATGCGTGGTGAAGGTATGTTTGCACAATTTATCCATGAATTTAATTTAATTTTTTTTTCTTTTCCTTACATATATCAAAGTAAATGTAATCCTTTTTTTAATTTACAATTTTATTATGGAAAAACATAATATTCCTTCCATAAATATTTTCAAGTAGGAACTACAAATAACATAATTCAAGTAAGAAACAATGTCGAGTTTTACAATAAAAATAAGTGAAAAAATTATGTAATTCCCTTTATACCCACAATTAACAATGATACGTATTTAGTGTTTTGTTTCTTTATTTATTATTGTTTTTTGAACTTGTAGAATGAAAAAAAAAAAATATATATATATATATATATATAAACCAATTTTTGACATATTTTAGTAAGCTTGTGAAAATTAGACATTTTAAGTTGATTTCTTCACATCATTGTTTTTTTTATATATATAAAATAAACTTATGTTTGTTTATTTATTTACTTATTGTTAAATTTGCATCGATATCGAATAAGATATCTAAGAAAAGAAGATATGTAGAAAAATTTTGTTTTTATCTCATAGTTTACTAATAAAAATAATTTTGATACTGATAATTAAAAACAGTATTTAAGAAATAGGACAAAAGTTGTCTATTTTCAAATTCATTGATTTAAGTATATTCTAAATTTTGTGGATCTAAAATCATTGATTTAAGTCACCTCTATCTTCTTCTTTTTTGCCTTCAAAGATTAGAAAATGAATCTTGAACGTTTCATTTCCATTGTTTTCAAATGAAATACCAAAAATATATTACAAAGTTTATTTTTATGCTTATAAAATGATAAATAATATTTTGACATTTAAGTTACCTTCTTTTAAAATGTCAAAATATTATTTAACACAGAGTTTGTCGATATCTAATATTAGTATGTGGATTCTCAATTTTTAGAGAAATAAAAAAAGATAAAATATACAATCATTAATTTTCTTAAATGATGACAAACAAGAAGTTGAAGTTAAGTTTTCTTCTGTAGATGATTTGTTTCTTCTTGCCATATAAAAATTGATCCAATTTTAGTAACCTCCACTAATGCTTTCCAAAAACAATTATTGATCTTTTCAAATATCAATTAATTTTATAACAATGTGTTAGGGTTTTAAAGAAAGTGACACAAGCTTCCCTATTGATATATGAAGTAACTTCAATATACCCTTACTTTAAAACAAAAACAAAAACAAAAACCTCAATATCTTCTTAATCCTCTAAATTTTTTCATGGATAATCCAAAAAGTATTATTATGGTATTCTTAAGATAATTTTTTTATGAGAAAAAATCAAATTTATTTTATATAAGACTTTATTTGTAGCTCTCGAAATTAGGAAAATTAGTGCTTGAATTTTTTTTTCCAATTTTTCAAAATTTGATTTAAGAATCATTATTTATGGTTAGACTATAGTTTTATTATTTGGGTTTTTTTAAAGCTCTTAATTTATTTGATTTTTAATGTTAGTGGGGAACAAGAGTAAGGAAAAATTTTGCATTATTAATAAGTAATTTAGAAGACGAACAGGAATGAATTTGATTAAAAAAATGTAATTACAATTATGTTTTTTAGATTTAACTTGAGTTGATTATAGAACTTAATTCTTTTATCATTAGCTTTTTATATGAAATACTTCTGTGTGAATATTTTTATATATGCTTAATTTTGTGCTAATTACATTTTATTCACTTTGTTGACTTGTAGGAGATTTCAAAGTTGAATATGTCAAATCAAGAAGCTGATTGGAGACAAGGGTTTGCGGTAATTAATTCTTTAATCTTAGTTAATTAATTATTAGAGTTTCTAACGATTTAAAAGTTAATTAATCTGATTACTTGAGTTAAATTTGCTTACAGAAACTAATAAGAAATAAAGTATGATTAATTAGACAGAGACTAATTACTAGCATAGTTATTGAATCTAAAGCAACTAACAATTAATTTAATCACGGAACATATGAATAAGATGATATTTATTTTTGCTCTCAAATATATAAATGCTTTTTGCTCATTTTAATGATTTGTTTTTGAGGTTGTGTTATCTTGGTGATTATTGTGATGATTTCGATATGATTTGGTAGAAAATCTCAAATTTTATATTATTTGACAGGTGATTCATGATTTTTTTATATGGTTATAAAATTCCGTAAAAGTTAGTGTCGGTTTTTTTATCTCGATTAAAAAATAAGGCGGGATTCGTGAATCCAAAGTGTTTTATGATAAAATTGTTTTGGTTTGCAGGAGAATGTAGAAAAGGGAGGAGCAGCAAGTGAATCATCATCTTCTTCCTCGGATGGAAGTAATGAACCAAATTCTGATCAATCTGCTCCTTCAAAATTTCGTAGGTATTCGATATATTTGTGAATTACATTATTATTCTTTTAATGTGTTAAATTTTTGTTAATTTGTGAAATACATTATTATTCTTTTAATATAAGTGTTAAATTATTTTTATTTAAAGGCTTGTATGTTTTTTTTTGAACAGGCATCGTTTAACACTTGATAGTGGGATGAAAAATTTTCGGGCTATTAGCATGACACAATCACAAGAAGTATGTGCCGCTAATAGTATATGTTCGACTACAATGCCCTAAGGGTGGTGTGATAAAATATGAATCCGAATTTATATCCAAAAAAATTATTAAGATGTGGATATATTTGGACGTATTTTCAGAAAGTAGGTCATATGTTATAAAAATAAATCCGGATCTGGATTCGAATGTAACAAAATTCGGATTTATGTACGGATTTTACTTTCTTTTTTTTTGGGCCTTTTATGTTTATTTTAGTTTTAAAATCCGGATTGGATCTTATAATCAAGCAGTTGGATCCGTATTTTTATTTTTTTAAAATAACAAAATCTAGCCATCAAATGGTGGTTAAATTATGGGGTAGGCCGAGGTATGGTAGTCGGAGCTTTAATAGTATATTACTTACTGATTTATGATCATAATGAATGATAAATCAATCAGGATCAGGGTCTGGGTCTGGGTGATGCTTCTACAATAGCAGGAGGTAGAATATTTCAATTACTAGAAATTCCCGAGCAAGACATGAACAACGTTTCAGTTAGGAATCTCAATCCTGAGCTTGGAATTGGAACTGCCAACAATTTTCATGGACTCCTTCCTTTCGATGCTTCTTCAACACTTCCTCATTCTTCAATTTTGGTAAGATTCTCTAATCTATTTTAAAATTTAGTTGAATTTGCATGACTTTTCGCAATAAAAGTAAGAAGTAAAAAGTAAAAATTTTCAATTCTCCAACGGGAAAAAAAATTTAATCTTGAATTGGATGTAATAGATGCATAGTAATTCTCAGTCTTATGATGAGTTTAGTGGGACACATTATATCGTATTATATTAGATTATGCGGGGAGGTTTCAGTATTGGAGTCCCTCCATTGCCAACTGTCAACATACATATTGGTGGATTTTCATCTAACGGCTTACGTGCTAAGTAGTAAAAAATCAAAATTGTATTTCCTTATATGTGAAATATCCATGGTTCACAATTAACTAGAGGTGACTCTAGTAATAAACAAATTGAAGCCACCCCAAACTCGTTTTTCATATATTATAATAGTGAATTGACGAACATAAAATATGGCATGTTTATTTAGGGTAATACATGGCATTTTCAATAGGACCTAATTACATGACATACAGATACATATCAGGGTAATATATGATATCAAACATGTCATGTTTGGTCCTTATGTGTTTGAATGAAATATAAATAAATTATTAGTTTGACATTTTCAATAGAACCTTGTGAAAAATATATTTGTATAGAGATTTTATTCAAAACAATCCATGATAAAATCAACATTTTAATTTTATTATTTTAAATCAAATTATTTTATGAATCACTTGTGAAATTGCAAACATCTTATCCTCTAATTTATGGTTTATTTATTACACATAGAGAACAGAAGGGAATATGAGGCAGTCCGGACATCAGCAGCTCACAATGCACGATCCTTCTCCTACATTTGGGTATTTTCTTATAACTTTGATTTAATGCCATAAACACTCACCTGTTCTTGAAATTTTAATTCTTTTTCTTACTTCAAATCAATTTTTAACTTTGATTTATAACTTTGATTTAATGCCATAAACACACACATGTTCTTGAAATTTTAATTCTTTTTCTTACTTCAAATCAATTTTTAATTTTTAGTTACTCGTCTCCTTATAAACATTGGATGAGATATATAGATAGATAGATTTTCAAAGGTTCGGATTTCAAATTAAAATTCTAAAACTTCATTTAATATAATTTTTCAAATAAAATTTTGTTAAATAAATTTTTTTTTTTACTAATAGAGATTAGAAGTAGATCTTTTAATAAATGCTTTTTTTGTTGTTTGATTGTCAATATGAGCTTTTATTAAAAATTATAAAAATATTTTGACAGGTAACTTTTTAAAATTATATTAAGAAATAAATAAAATAATTTTGTAATATAAAATAAAAGTATTCTATATAATTTAATTTCTGCTTTGTGAAACCCAAATTTTAAGCTTAAGAAAAAATAATGTTCTTAATCTCTAAAAACTCTATTCAATTAAAAAATAAAAATAAAAAGATCTTTTGGCATTTTAAAATTTCTTTTAGTCTGTAGATAAACTATACTAAATAGGCACATAGAATCAAGGCCTAGTGTTGGATTTCTATGTGCAAATTCCATTGTAATTTTATATTTACCAAATTCATATATGAATATTATGATAATATTTGACTGGGGAGCTCTTATTTCACTTCTTCCCAAAAAGGGTGTTTATGATAATCTTCAAGGCCTAGTGTTTGTACAAAATAGATTTGGTCGTAGAAAATATTAATTATCCAATTTTTATTAGAATACCGTTATTGTTGTAAATATTTTTGAATGAAAGTAATTGTTTTGGTTTTCCTTTTAGGCCACAAGATATAATATATATATTTCTAAATAGACTTGATTGTACAAAATATTATAAAAACTTTATAAGAATATTATTATTGTTCTAAATATATTTGAATGAAAGTAAATTTATTTGTTTTTCCTTTTAGGCCACAAGAATATAGGTTCCAAAATTTGTTGGGTCAAGCCATAGGATCAAATAGCTTTAATCAAAATGAAATGCAAAACATACCAATTCAAAAGGTAATAATAATACTTTCATTTTACAAATTTAGATATTGAAATTTTATATTCTTTTATGGATATTAAAATTGCACAATTTTATTAATAGAGAATGAGGCTTAACATGGACTGTCATTTCCTCCTCAGTTACAAGGCACTCCAAGCAATTCCAATGGGAAGGTATGATTCCAAGCTCTTATAAAATGACTTTGAAAGATATTATTTATCTTTTTGTTTGTTGTTTCCTTTTTCATTACATTAGTACTTGGAAATGTTTATTTAAAAATATATATATATATATATATATATATTGTCATGTTTGAAAGTAATTTATAATCCAAGCAAAAGTTAATAAAAATTATTCATTTATGATGACAAAAGACTAAACAATAGAAAAAATTATCTTTATTTAAAAAAAAAAAAATTAATAAGTCAAGGATTTTGATGTTATTATTCAATAAATTTCTTTTAAATCCAAGCATATTCTTACTATTTTTCATTATTTCTAATGAAATCATTTTCCAACACAAAATCATCAATCAAAACTCCAAACAAAAATTATAATAGATTAAAAATGAAATTGAAATTACCTACAAGCACACTCAAACATACAATCTCTATACCCAGAAGGTGAATTGGGTAATGGCTTAATTATGCGGAATTATAAATTCTTTTCGATTTTATACTACTAAACTTTTTAGAAATCAGAAATTGCCGATTAATCAATCGAAATAGCCTGAAAGACAATGTTGTTAAAACAGTCAAAATCAGTCAGGTTGAATTGCTCAAATAGCGATTTGCGATTAATCGTTGATTAATCGCGTCGAATAATTTTGTTATATCGTGTCAATCCATTTATTAATCATACCTTGTTTATGTTTCACCACCTCAATGAGTGTACCAATTTATTATACGAATAATATTCATGTAACTGTGTCAATATGACAAAAGTACATGATAACAATTCGTTTATGAAACGAGCACATATTTATGACATATTTAATAATTACGTAATTATATTAACAGGATAGTCATGATACTAATCGTATAATTACATAAAACATGAAACCGACACTTTTATTAATCTTGTCAAAAATAGATTATATTCGCATTTGTTTAAATTTGACTCAATATGATAACACAAATTGCTATCTTTAATTGAGACTGATAATATTTATATGGTTCTTAGGGGACTAATTATTTCATATATGTTTTATTTCCTTACTCCTTTGTTTTGCCTTTTTGTATATTTTGTTAGATTACTTATTCATTTATTTTTCTTCCTCACGGAAAAAAAAATGCGCAGATGAAAATGACTTGGCAAGATAGCACCCCAGCTGTACCAAATCTTCATCCACTCAATCTGGTTCCACAAGAGCAAGGCCAAGCTCAAAACTATGGCTTCCCCTATAATACAAGGTGTATACTCTTTTTTTTTTTTTAATACCGGATAAATCTTATGTCATCCATAACGGGACCGGTGCTGTCTCAAACTCTTATAAGAGTGTTACCCAGGATTTGAATCTGAGAACTTAAAGATAATGTCTCAAACTCAAATCGATGGGCTGCACCCCTTGAGAATACTCACAGACACACATGCAAAATTTAATTTTCACAAAAAAAAATAAAATAAATAACAACTCTTTATTTAAGAGGATAAAGCAAAATCAACTCATTAATAAATCATATTTCTCCTTAATTTATAAAACACATAAATTTTCGAATTGAATGGGCAGTACCGATCACCTCTTAATTAATGACTCTTCTACCGCACATATAAATACACGCATATTAATTGCTTAAAAAAATGTGAAAAGTTTCCTTGAATAGAATATTTTTATAACTGTTCGATGGTATTTTTTTTGACAAAGTATTTGGACAGTACGGCAAAGGTAAAGATGAAATTTCTCCTCTTGGGAGGACGAATGTGCTGAGAATATTAGCCATTCTTCGACCAGGTATGGTGTTCGGACCCGACTTCCTGGGTTTGACCGACCTGAGGATACATCATGATGCAGATTTCAGAGACCGACAACATCATAGCCGAGACCGACCACTTTAGTCTGGTAGCTCGGTTCAACTCTATCATTCATCTTGGATCGGGAGAATAAGCTCGGATATTCTGGGTCAGTTCGGAAGTAGTTGGAGTAGGTCAGCACAATGATTGGCCGTCCACATGACGTCTGACATGAAGACCGGGACCATTTGGACAATTCCCCCTGACATGTATCACCGCCTGAAAGATCTTTACAGGCTGTCATCATAATTGTTGAGTGTGACAGTGTGTAAAACAGAGTGATTTGATGGGGATTCAGATGGCAGGCTTGCTTTCGGCGAGGCAGTTGGGGGCAGAGAGCCCGTCAATCAGTCGGAAATCCACATGGCTGACGTCATAGAGATATGTGAATAGTGTTGTATTTCTCTTAGTATTTAAATGGAGGGTAATCTCATTTGTATAGGTTGGTTAGAAAAAATCTCACTCAAGGTACTACTTGTAAAACGTCATAAAATAAACAGCTCGGTAACACTTGACCATCCTTGAAAAGAGGTTGGCCGAGCTCGGTCCAATTATAAAATTAGTGCTCTACTTTGTTCCCGTGGACGTAGGCTGGTTTATTCTGCCGAACCACGTAAACTCTCTTGTCGGTTTTGTGTTTGATTCGTCTTTTGCTAAATTTACTTTTGGCCCCCCATAACCAAACAAATTCACGGTTAGAGGAGGATTGTCGCGGGAGAATTATCTCGAAATTACCCCTGGAACTAAAATCACTCATCAATAGTTGGTACCGTCTGTGGGAAAAGAGCGAAAAGCAGCTTGCATAGTAAGACAATGGCAGAAGACGGGAACCATAGATCGTCGGAGAGTTCAACAACAGAGTGGATGGAGAAAATGGAAGAAAGCATGAGGAAGGAAAGAGAGACAAACCAGACCTTCATGAAGGCTATGATGGAGAAACTGGAAAAATTAGAAAAGATGAACGATGAGAGGTTGGAGGCTGGACCAAGCCGGAGGAGAGATGAGATAGCAAAGGGAAAAAGGGTTGTAGATCTAGGCGGAGATGATGAACCCAGGAGGAGGGATCCCCAAAAAGTGAGATCTGTTGTGATAACCGGAGCGTTGCCAGCAGAAAGAATGTGGGAAGAAGAAGAGGAGAGGCAAACGCCAGAGTCCTCTAGTAATAGCCCACTCTATAAGAAGGAGGGGGACGAAAGACATGGCGGGGGGGATCGAGAGGCATCCAGCCACGGCGTGCGTCGTGTTCGGAGTAACAGACGTGAAGAAGTCTGCGGGAGGCAACACGATAATATTGATAACCAGATGAAAGCCTGGTTCAGAAAAGAGATGAAAAAGTGGGAAGAAAACCTGAAGGCAGACAAATGAGATGGTCTAGACGGAGAAACGGCATCCCCTTTACGGAAGAAATCTTGTCAGCATAATTCCCTAGACGGTTCACCATGCCATCTATGAACTCCTACAAGGGCCATATCGACCCTAAGTCCCATGTCGAGAGCTTTGTTTTGCTAATGGAGGTTCAAGGGATGGTGGGAGAGGCAATCTATAAGGTGTTCCCTTTAACCCTGGTTGGGCCCGTAATTTTATGGTTCAGAAGTTTGACCCCATGGAGCATCAGTAATTTCTCTCAGCTCATGAAATCTTTTGTTCGACATTTCAAAGGACCGTGTGTGCCAAGGAAGACGTTGGAAGCACTGAGATTGATGAAGCAGAGGGATGATGGACCCCTGAAGAATTTTATTGAAAGATACTACAATCTGGTGCTTGAGGTTGGAGCATACGAGTCATCGGAGGCGCTGGAAAGTCTCAATGGGGCTTTGAAGGTCGGGAAATTATGGACTCACCTGAGGATCCAAGACGTACTAGATTATGCCACCGCTCTGGAGTTGGCCAGGAAGTTTCTTTTGATGGAGGGAGAAGAGAAGGTTGCCCGGGAAGGGGAAACTCAGAAAGGAAAGGTGATGAGGTCAGAGATGCCGCGTAGGTCTGACAGGGAATTGAGGAAACCGCCATCGAGACAAAGGGAGTTCAGGCTGATGCCTCAGAGCAATGCACCTCAGGAGAGAAGGACTCAGGTGCAAGTAAATCATGTGGCTGAGGGGGCAGTGTATACCTCTTTAAATAAGTCGTTGGCTCAGATTGTCAGAGAAATCCAAGATAAAGGCCTCCTAGTAGAGCCAGACCAGAGGAAATATCTGGCGGAGAAGAAGAACAAGAGGTCCTATTGTGTGCATCATAACCTGATGGGGCACACGGCGGAAAGTTGTAGGGACCTGTGGGAGCAGGTTGAAAACCTGGCGTAAAATGGTTATTTGAATGATTATATCGACAAAGAGGCCATGGCGGCCCTGCATAGGCGGAAGCCTAGATAAATATATACCATCGCTGGTGGAAGGACACTGGCCGGAGACTCAAACCGATCGAGAAAGAGTTACAGTAGGTTCAGAGGACCGGAAGTATTGACAACGGAGCAGGCCCCGAGGGTTTAAAGGGGTCGATCGGTCCCTATTATGTTCACAAATGAGGATACCCATGGGGTGAGCTTCCCCCACGACGATGCATTGATAATCAAGGCTGTGATAGGAGGAGCCGAGGTGGATAGGATCCTAGTGGATCCAGGGAGCGCAGTTGACATAATCTCCAAGGAAGCCTTGGATGGTTTGGGGGTGGAGTATGCCACTATGACCCAGGACGGAACACCCTTATACGGGTTTGGAGGTGCAACAATCGTCTCTTTGGGTAGAATACAATTAGCCATGACGATCGGGACCACTCCCCATACCCGGACGATCATGATGGACTTTACAGTGGTAGATTGTATGAGCAGTTACTAGGTTATTCTAGGCTGACCTTTCATGATGAAAATGAAGGCGGCATTGTCATGCTACTATTTAAAATTGAAATTTCCCACCCGTGACGAGATTAAGATAGTTTGTGAAAGTCAGAAAGCTGCCAGGACTGTTTCGCTACAGTCTCGAATGAGACTCTTTATGTCGAAGAAGACAATAAGAAAAGGAATGAGAGAGAAGAAAAGGAAACGACAGTCGAAACGCCGGACCCACGGCCTGAAGATTTTACCCAGTTGGGGGCAGGTGAGGATTTGGAATCAGTAGAACTCTTCGGCCCTGGGAAAATTATAAAAGTTGGTGCGGATTTGTAGGACAACTTGAAGCAAGGTTTGCTGAAGTTTTTGAAGGAATATGTGGACATTTTTTCTTGGGGGCACAATGACATGCCCTGGATAGACCCCAAGCTCATCAGTCATCATTTAGCAGTGGATCAGGCTCATAAGGCAGTAAAGCAGAAGATGAGAATCTTTAATCAGGAGCGCTGCGAGGCGATAGGGGTCGAAGTAAAGAAATTGCTAAAGCCCGGCTTCATCAGAGAAGTGAAATACCCAGAGTGGGTATCCAATGTGGTCATGGTAAAGAAGGCCAGCGGAAAGTGGAGGATGTGTGTGGACTTCTCCGACCTTAATAAAGTCTGTCTGAAGGATAATTTCCCGCTCCCGAAGGTAGATCAACTGGTGGATTCAACGGCATGTCATGGACTGTTTAGCTTAATGGACGCCTTCTCGGGCTATAATCAAGTCAAGATGCATCCCGAGGACGAGGAGAGAACAACCTTCATCACAGATCGGGGGTTGTATTGTTATAAGGTGATGCCTTTCGGATTGAAAAATGCTGGGGCTACGTTTCAGAGGTTGGTGAACAAGGTTTTCAAGCCCCTTATCGGCAGGACCGTGCAAGTGTACGTTGATGATATGATAACAATGACCAAGAAGCATGAGGATCACTTGGTCGACCTCGCGGGGACTTTCGAGTTATTAAGGAAGCATAACATGAGGCTGAACTCGGAGAAGTGCGCATTCGGAGTAGCGTCAGGTAAATTTCTGGGATACATGGTCAGTGCTCGGGGTATAAAAGTAAATCCGCAGAAGATCCGAGCCGTTTTAGAATTGAAACCCCCCAGGACAGTCGAAGAGGTGCAGAGTTTGACAGGTCGAGTAGCTGCATTAAACCGGTTTATCTCCAAAGCTACCAACAAATGTCATCATTTCTTCAAGCTGATCAAGAAGGAAAAAAATGAAGTCAGTTGGACGGCAGAATGCGAAGAGGTGTCAACCCCCTCTTTTGGCCAAGCCGATCTCAGGTAAGACTCGGTTCTTATACTTAGCTGTTTGTGAACATGCTGTGAGTTAGGTGCTAGTGTAGGAGGCCGACAAGGTAAATAGATCGGTGTATTATATTAGTAATATTGGGGTTGGTGCTCAGAGCTCCAATCCGGACCGTATTTATGTCTGATTCATGAATACGAACATCCCATTATTCCATAATATTACTTATTTATGGTTGCACCTCTTGTTCTTATATACGTATTTGATCTGATTACGATTAGATTGAAACTAAATATGGTTTAGTGATATGTATATATTAGACAAAGGCCCGATAATATATAATGCAGTACACAGTTACAAAGTTAGTTTGTAATTGACATTGGGAAGTGTCACTGCTATATGTATGTTATCAAACATAGTTCCTGGTCAAGATTTGCTAACATGGGTCGGTTAGTCAAATCCGTTGAGACCAGTACATGTCGTATATCGAGACTTGGTCCGATGGTTTATCCCAATGAACCATGAGTCTAGGGAGACTCGTATAGACGTGTAGGTGTTTATAGTGGATAAACACTGAACAGCTCACCGAAGATTCTTAATGGATGGTACACCAACGTCAATAAGAATCTTCACGGGTTGAGTAGCATAGTGGTCCTTCGACTTGAGATACCACTGTGGATGTATGAGACATCCTCCACACTTAGATGGCAGTCACGTCACCGATCTATTTAGATCAGACCTCCGCCTGTTCGTTGGGTGTGGATCGATCCTCAGGATATCATGTGTGTGTCAAGATAGGATCCGTCAGTTCTGTGTACAGAGCATAGGTAGTCCATATATATTTAGCAGTCTGTTAAATCTGTGGCCACAGTATACATCGGAAGTAAGTTCTGAGTGTTATTTAAAGATTGCTAATAGATACGTCGACGAGATAATACCTATAGAGATTTGACGTTTACATCTATATCTCTGGGATTATTTGGATACCTGTGACGGAGGGATTATACGTATGCAATGACTTCTACCTGTATGATTCAGCTAGTTTATCTGTGATCGTCATAATCTACGGGTGGATAGATTATGCACATGAAATTGGATTTCGTGACGGATATGCCTGAATCTAGAGAGTCTCAATAATGAAACATACTCGTAGAGCACTAGAGCAACATTTATGAATAATGATGATTATTTATAAATCGTTTAATCGTTAAATGAAAAATACATGCGAACGGGCCGAACCGTCATTTCCTAATTAATGTGTATTTGTATTTAATATATGATATTATTAAATACACATTAATAAATAGTCAAATAAAGGTATTTGACATATATCATTAATATATGTATTTGAGATATTTAAAGTAAATATAATACATATATTTGATATATTTGTATTTAATTAATTATTTAATTATTTAATTGTTAAATGATTAATATAATTAAAATATAAATATATCACCAAATGATAAAGTTAGGAAGTGATTATAAGTTGCAATTGTTGACTTATACTTTAAAGGAAATGGTTGTCAAATTGATTTTGACTTCTTAAGATATTTGTTCAAAATTGTTTGAAAAATGAAAATATCTTTTTCCTTTATTTCTTGCTAAATTCGGCCATACACTTAAAATATAAGAGTTATATTTTTCTTAGTTGCATTTGTTGACTTAATTAAATGTCTTTAAAGTTGTTTTTAGATATTTAACCAAGTTGATCAAATGTAAGGTGAAATGAAATTGAAATTAATTAACTTGTATTTGGTTTGGTGAATTTCGGCCAAGGCATCTTTGATACAAGTATATATTGTTTTTCATTTCATTTCATTGTTAACCTAATACACTTTAAAAGAAAACTCCATTAATGGAAACCAAAGAAAGCTTGTGAGAAAGAAAGAAGAAACCAAAGAAAGCTTGGATTTTAGTAAGTTTCTCCAACTTACTATTAGAAAGGAAAATGTTCCTTAGGATCTAGGCTTTAACATATGATGTTATTAGGTTATTTCTTTCTTTATTCTTTGTGTTTTTGATGATGGAAGTTTTGGTGGAAGTGTTGAGCATGTATGATGATGGAAGCTTATGACTATTGTAGTAATAAGTATTCTTTTATGGTTTTGGAAACCTTGTTGCTAATCTAGAGTTGTTGACCCACTCTTAGATGACCTAGATTTGATCTTGAGTTGTTTCATTGTGTTGAGACTTTGGTTGGATGGAAGAAACATGATTGAAGTAATTGATTTAACCAATTTGGTCTAATTTGTCCAATTTGATGAAATTGAAAAATTAGGGTTCATGACCAATTCCAAATTTGGGGCTTTTCATATATGTTGTGTATTTGGATGTGTATATGATGCATATAAAGTTTCATGTTCATTGGATTACATCTTGATGTGTTTTGATGCATGAAATGACAAAGTGCACAAATTGGAACCTAATGGGTGCATTCGGCCAAACTTGGAATTTTGGGGATTTATGTTGCCCTTGGTGTTTTGATGTTTTGAACATGCTAAGTTCATCTTAGAAATGATTTAGAATCATTCAAAATTGATTAGATCAATTTCGGACTAAAATGGACAAAATACCAATGTAAGGGTTATTTGGTAAATTCACTTGAATATGATTCATTTGAATTTTGTTTCATAATTTGATTATTGGATAATTAAATAAATGTGTTTATTTAATTAATCCGAGAAAAATTTTTGAAATCGGAAAATTTTATTTTCCACTGCTTCCGCTGCGTTACCGGATTCTGCCCCTAAAACCTCTTCAAGTAAGGCCTTGCTGGATGCTGAAACCAGGTATCTGACCCCATGAATTGGTGGCATTATCCCTGATTACAGCAGCCCGAAAGTTACGACCTTATTTCCAAGTTCATCCTATCGGGGTCTACATTGACCACCCTTTAAGGCATATCCTACACAAGCAAGAGGTCTCAGGTCGTTTAGTATAATGGTCTATGAAACTGAGTGAGCATGACATATCCTATCTGCCAAAGGCAGCAATAAAGGGGCAAGCTTTAGCCGACTTTGTAGCCAAGTTCATAGGACCACAGATCTTAGAAGTCTCAGAGACCAAGTTGGAATTGTCGATAGACGATTCGGTCAGTTTGCAAGGTTGTGGGGCCGGAGTTGTCCTGCGGAGCAGTGATAGGGAAGAAATGGTATATGCCTTGAGATTCGCCTTTGAGGCAACGCATAATAAGGCCGAGTATGAGGCCATTTTGGCCGGTTTGAGGTTGTGCATGGCAAATGGTGTTCGAGATGTAACTGTAAAGAGTGACTCTCAACTGGCCATTCAACAGTTGAAAGGCGAGTTTCAAGCCAGAGCCAAACATGATAACTTATCAGGCCGAGGTGAAAAAGTTGGCTGGAGGAATGGGCAATGTACAGTTCGAGCAGATCGGCCGGGAAAGTAATCATCAAGCGGACTCTTTGGCTCAGTTGGCATCATCAATCAAGTCAGAGAAGCTTAGAACTATCCCTCTGGTTTGCCTACAGGTGAAGAGTGTTGGGGAGCCAGAGATAATGGAAGTGGATATATAGGGGAATAGCTATTGTATGGATCCGATTAGGAAGTACTTAGAGACCGGGGAGACGCCTGAAGACAAGAAGGAAGCAAGAAAGCTAAAGTATTGTAGTACTAAATTCTGCCTTATTGAATGAGTCTTGTACCGAATGGGGTTCACGGTACCGCTTTTGAGATGCCTTGCACTCGAGGAAGCAAACTATATGCTCAGGGAAATACACTGAGGGATTTGTGGGAGTCATGTCGGGGGTCAATCGATTGCATACAAGGCACTAATGCAGAGATTCGTTTGGCTGACTATGCATCAGAACGGGATAAGGATAGCTCGGAAATATGATGGGTGCCAAAAGAATGCAAAGCAGTTGACTACATTAGTAAGCCCCTGGCCATTCTCCCAATGGGGATGAGACATTAGTATGCCATCGTTGTCATTGACTATTTCAATAAATCGGTAGAAGCCGAGCCCCTATCCACAATCACGGAGAAGAAGGCAACATACTTTGTGAGGAAGAATATCATCTGCAGGTTCAGGATTCCCTGGGCCATTATCATCGATAATAGGATGTAGTTTGATAGCAAAGGTTTTAGAAAGCTCTGTGAAGATCTCCAGATTTCCTTGAGATTCGCTTCGCCTGCCTACCCCAAGTCTAAAAGTCGAAGCAACCAACAAAACAATCAAGGCAAACCTGAAGGCCAGGCTCGGATCTTGTAAGGGTGTGTGGGTTGAAGAGCTACCGGAAGTATTGTGGGCACATCGGACAACCTGCAAGGACTCCACATGGGAAACTCCATTTTCTTTGGCCTATGGTTGTGAAGCAGTTATCCCAGCGGAAATCAGAGTGACCGCCCACAGAGTCCAGCACTTTGAGACCGGGCAAAATGAAGAACTCGTCAGGAACCACCTCGACCTAATCGAAGAAAAATGGGAGAGGTCGGCTATCAAAGTGGCTATCTATCAACAGATAATAGCCCGCTTCTATAATAAGAAGGTTCAGACTCGGTCTTTCCTTCCTGGAGACTTGGTTTTGAGGAGAGTTATGTTGAATACCCGAAAACCCAAAGAAGGCTCACTGGGTGCCAAGTGGGAAGAGTCGTACAGAGTGGTGGAGATAGTTAGACAGGGTAGCTATCTTTTGGAACAGATGGATGGTACCCGGCTCAATAAGTCTTGGAAGGCCGAGATGCCGATGAAGTATTTCCAGTAGATCTCCTCCTTGAGCCGCATAATGGAATGTAAAAGAGGTGGTAAAAAATCACCAATTAGGACTGAGCCGCAGAATGAAATGTGACGCTTGGGGTAATCAGAATCTGCACGCTACCCCATGCGAATGGACAAGCTCGTCCTAAAGAAGTTATGGAAGTGGTTCGACCTGCCAAGTCTTTAGATTCATGGCCACGATGTTCCTCTTCAAGCGATAGACAAACTGGCACACCCAGGCCACTCGATCAATTTCCATGAGTGCCTCTTGCCTACTATGCAGTGATTCTCCGGAATGGGGGGAAAAGGGAAAAAGCCCACGGGGAGTCACTGGAAGACACCAAGGGAGTTCCTAACCGGGCACCAAATTTGTTCAGAAATGATTTTAGAAGGCTCGGTTTGGGGGACCCTGTTCATCAAGTTCAGACTAGAAGAGAATTATTGCATGACCAGACAAGAGTCAGAAAGTAATTTCAAAAGCCTCTCTTAAAATGACCCACAAAGAGTTGTAAGAAGGGCAGTAGATCCTCTTAATATGAATAAGACTCTCTCTTTTAAATTAAAAACTTGTCTGCTTTACTTATTTATTAATTGAATGCGAAAGCCATGTTCAATATTCTTGGGATGTGCTCGGGGTGAAGGGGTGTTCAGTAGCTGGGAAAGACACCAAGCCCGTGGCACGCCAATCCCGGGTGTCATTATCAAACCCCCGGGTGGAAGTGTTCCGACCCAGGTATTTTCACCTTTGTGGATCCAGAACGCATCAAATGATGTAGTACATGTGGGAAAAGCGCACATCCCTCTTGGCACGCCAATCCCGGGTGTCATTATCAAACCCTCGAGGCCAGAGCGTTACTACCCCATGACTTGTATTTTTAAGGAACAGCTCGGGTAAGCCGGACCCAGGGAGGTTTCTACCCCTACGAGTTGTCAGGCTGATCCCGTTGAGAACCACCAGGCACACGACATGGGGACGGCCGAATGGCCTCCATGACCTTTGTGACCTCGGATAAACTGGACCCAAGAAGGTTTCTGCCCCTGTGAGTTGGCTGGTGAATCCCATTGAGAACCACCAGGCACACGACATGGGGATGGCCGAATGGCCTCCATGATCTTTGTGACCTCGGGTAAACCGGACCTATGGAGGTTTCTGCCCCTGCGAGTTGGCTAGTGAGTCCCGCTGAGAAACACCAGGTGCACAGTGCAGGGAAGGCCATAATGCCTCTATGATTTCTGTAACCTTAAAGGATGGCGAACACGGGGAGGTTTCTTCCCCCGTGAGTAGTCTGTCTAACCGCCTCGGATCAGGAGAAGCATAGCATGGGGAGGTTTCTTCCCCTATAGCTTTTGCAGACTCCAGACCCGCCCAGCATGGACCCAGGTTCATGGCTTTAGCCACTCACCGATCCGTAGCCTGGCTAGCAGGGACACTGAATAGTAAGGTTCAGAATTATTGTTTTGGGAGGCACCAGGAAGGACGCTGCCTTGGGGCACCCGAGTTGCTATCTTTTCTAGTCTGTATGGAGTATGTGCTAAGTCACCTCCACTATACTAACCTTATCATGTTTCCACCTTTTTTTTTTGCTGATGCTCGACAAATGGACGACTGCGCCGGGATCTGCGGAGCCTCAGAGGTTGAAGTTCTTCCCTCGTGATTAAGTCTCATTTGTTCTACTGGCTCGAGGCTGCATTCATTCCGCCGAGGCCATTTGTTCCACTGGCTCGGGGCTGCGTTCATTCCGCCGAGGCCATTTGTTCCACTGGCTCGGGGCTGCATTCATTCCACCGAGGCCATTTGTTCCACTGACTCGAGGATGCATTCTTTCCGCTGAGGCCATTTGTTCTGCTAGCTCGGGGTCAGGTTACATCCAACCGAGTGGATCATCATCGGCATGGGGTCGGAACATCTCCCCCATGGCCGGCTCTTAATTAGTCCGGGGAGGAGACATTCCCTCGGAGCCAAGTATACTGTTAGCTCGTGGTCGGGTTACGTTCCACCGAGTGGATCATCATTGGCCTGGGGTCAGAGCATCTCCCCCATAGACAACTCTCAACTGGTCCGGGGAGGTGACATTCCCTCGGAGCCAAGTATACTGCTAGCTCGAGGTCGGGTTACGTCTCACCGAATGGATAATCATCGGTATGGGGTCGGAGCATCTCCCCAAAGGTCCGCTCTCAATTGGTCCTAGGAGTTGACATTCCCTCGGAGCCAAGTATACTGCTAGCTCGGGGTCGGGTTACGTCCCACCAAGTGGATCATCATCGGCCTGGGGTTGGAGCATTTCCCCCAAGGTTGGCTCTCAATTGGTCCGGGGAGGTGAAAATCCCTCGGAGCCAAGTATACTGCTAGTTCGGGGTCGGGTTACGTCCCACCGAGTGGATCATCGTCAGCATAAGGTCGGAATATCTCCTTCATAGCTGGCTCTCAATTGGTCCGAGGAGGTGATATTCCATCGGAACCAAGTATACCCCTAGCTCGGGATTGGGTTACGTCTCATCGAGTAGGTGATCATCGGCTCGTGGACAGATTATTTCCCCCATGACCGGATTCGAATTGGTCGGGATCGAAACTTCTTTTCACATTCAGAATATGAAGAACGAGTTAACAAGTATGAGAGGCAAGAAGTAAAACATATATTAAGAAGCAAGAAGGGGAAAATGTAAATATTATTACAAAAAATATATTATTTATTACACAGAGCCCCATTGGGGTCACCGTCATTCCTCAGCCCGTACAGTGGCAATTAGTTCAACTTGATCGGGTGTAGGGGGCAGAATCTCTGGCTTAGGCTCGGTAGAAGGGATCTCAGCCTCGGTTTGGTCGGCAGGAGGAGCTTTGACTTCTGCTGTAGGCACTTCCGACTCAGGAGCAGGGGCCTCAGGCTACGCTTCCTCTAGAGCTGGGGACACGAGCACGGTAGATATAGGTTTCGGTTTTGAATCTGCTCTGGGGGAGTGGCAAGTAGTGCAAGAGCTTCGTCCTCCGAGAGCTCCCCTTGCAGTATTGGATGGCAACGTGGATGGGTCCCATGTCCACCCCGGGCACCAGCATCGGGATGATCTTCGCGCAATCCTCAATCCCTTCAAGCTTGGCATTCTCCAAGTCCTCTTCCAGCTTGGCCTCTTGGTTTTTCAGGTCATCCTAGGCCTGATCCCTTTCATTGATTGCCGCTTTGAGTTTGGAATCCAAGCTTGCAGTCTCCCACCTCAGATGTTTAGGTTCGTCCTCGGTGGCATCCATTTTTCTCTTTACGACGGCGGAGGCATTGTGGACGGAATCAATCAGTGCGGTGGCTTCGGCCGCGGCCTACTTCAGCGATTGGTTTTCTTTTTCCTTTCTGGTCAGGTCGGCCTCCCGCTCCAAAATCTGAGATTGGAGTCTTTGTAGTTGACCCCCATCGGACAGTAGGCTCATCAGCAGGTCTTTGTTCCGACCCATCATGTAACCCATCTTCAAGAGAGAAAGAAATGGTTAGATTTTACCAAAGTAAAAACGAAGAACGGAAATAGAGAATAATGTTTACCTTGAGGATTTGGGCCGAGAACTTGGAGATCACCTCCTTAGGGGAGATGTCCTCATATTTTGGAATCTGCTCGGCGGGGACTGCCTTAGCCAGTAGGTTGATTGCAGGCACTAGATGGGCTATCGCGTCCTATACCTTATCATTGAGGTCGTTCACCCCCCAACACCACATTATCCTTCCCAGTCCCGGAGGGAGCCTCCGTAGTTTTCTTCTCCTTCCGGGTGACAGCCTTTTTGGCGGGGGATTCTGTTTCTTCTTCCTCTTCAAGCTCAACTACTTCTTCGCCGAATGGACGGCGGCGTTTGCTCGAAGGTCTAGGTGAGGCGGGGGACGGTTGGACTGTTGGTCTCGGAGCAGCTAGTGTGAGAGGAGGTTGAGAAGTTGCCACTAGATGAGCAAGCAGTGTGGCTTTTCCCTTAGCCTCAGGAGGAATCAGAGTGGTCAGTCGCCACCGAGAACTTCCAGCTTCACCATGACCGGTCTTCTTGGCCAGACTCTCAATCCGCCCCATGACCTTGCCCGGCTTCGTCATTCCTACAGAATACAAGACTGAAAGTATGGTCAGTTTCTGAGTACGGATAACTTCATTCAGATTCGAGCTGAGCACAGGAAATTTGTCAGAAGGTCAGATGATAACTACCTAATCGTCCTAGAGCCTGTGGAGGTATGTTCCGGATGAGGCCCGATTTTACAAAAGTAGCGTCATTGACAATTCTCTTCCAGGAGCCGGAGAAACTCTGGGCTTTCTTAATCCTGGTCCGGACCTCATGACTGACTTTGGGAGGATCCATCCAGCAGGCTGAAAGGTTTGGAAAGTTAGTATTTTCTCATGAAATTTGCAAAAAACTAAGGGCTCAGGTCCTCACCTCTTGCCGAAAAGACGTATGGGACATCTATCTCTACAAAATCTGTTGATCGAGATCGGCCCCAGTCGCCTATGGCCCAGAACCAGAGGTCTTTGAAGTTCTTGTTAGTTTTGGGGAGCTCGGTGATGAGGGCATGTACGTCGGCGTAAGAAGAAAGGTAGTACCAACCGCAATGGGATTTTCAGTTGGCCTTCAGTTTGTACAATCTTTGCAGCTCCACGAAGGTCGGTTCGCCTAGGCCTGCTCGGTGCCATATCACATAGAGACCGGCTAGTATCCTCCAACTGTTCAGATTCAGCTGGCTGGGAGCAACTTCCATCAAGGCTAGCATCCTCGAAAAATAGGACTGGATGAGCAGCCGCAGACCGCACTCGAATAAGGAATGGAGAAGAGCCACAGAGCCAGACTTGGGCCGACTTGCAAATTCGGCAAGGCCCGGGACCTCAAGTGCTATGTCTATGGGGACCTCATATTGATGGCGGAGTATGCTCAAAACGTCTTCCTTGATGGTTGAAGGACGATCCATATTCAGGGAAGACCAGTCTAATTCGCCCGGTTCAGGATTTTTTTGTGGAATTCGGTGATAGTAAGTGTCATTTTCTTCATGAGAAGGGGTTGGAGTGGTATCTAATTCCTCCAAGCTGGCCGAGCTGGAGGAAGCCTCTTTAGTACGAGGAGGTTGGGAGATTGGGGGCCGAGCTGAGGACGATTTAACGTTTGACATTCCTAGCAATGGTAGGGTCCGAGAAGGACAGTTAGTAATCAGTTTGGGTGAGTCATACGCTAAAAGGCTATTCTAACTTCCGGGGACCTAAGCCTAAAGTCTCTAAACGTCCTAGCAATGGCCACAAACTGTAAGTCTCTCCCTGAAACATCACACCAAACACACGATAAATAACAAACCCAGAAAACCCGAACATCAAACACCATAACCCACAACCCATCATTCGACCAAGAAACACATGCATTTTACACCACCTAACCAACTCGCAATCACACTACACATTTACAACGCAGAACAGAGGCATAAACATGATAGGAAACATGAAGAGCAAGCGAGAACGAATACATGAACTCTTACAATCAGTAAATGATCACGAAAAGCTTTAGTAATTGAGAAGAATGAGGTCGAACAGAAGACTTACTTGATTCGAGAGTTTGTACGTAGAGTTGGTCTGGTCGGTCTTGAAGCTTGCTGATCTCAGACAAGTGGGGAATAAGTCTCTTGCACTTCGGAAGGGTTGGTTTTCGTAAAAGAGAGAAAGGTGTGTTGCTTCCCGTTTTTGTAGACAGCTCGGGACATTTCTGTCCGTTAGATGAGAGAGAGGTCTCAGATATGCTCCGCGTGTCACTTTCAAGTTCCATCTACTCAGATTGTGATGAACGGATGAGATTGGAAACCTTTCGGCTGCCCCTTGAACCGTTGATTGTTTTGATTTTGGCGGGAGGGTTGTGGATGCTCGACAAGTGTTACGGTCGGATTAAACCCTAAAAATGATTTGATAGGCATTTATGAGATAATGATGGTTTGCGGTTTCTAAGGGACGACTACCAGAAGGGTAAAAGGGGGATTTCACTTCAAGACACGAGCATCGACTAGATAGACATCAGAATCTTCAATGACCGAGCACATGAAGATGATGGGGACGACTTGATTGGTAGCCGAGGTAGTTTTTTGTGGCTCCAAGAGGCAATCACCACCCGGTTGATCAGCATTCCCTTGAATTCATAGTTCACGGTACCAACTCGTGCACTTGTTGAAACCGAGAACTATGGGAACAGATGTTGATGATGTTTTTTGTGACAAAGTATTTGAACAGTACATCAAGGGCAAAGATGTAATTTCTCCTCTTGGGAGGACGAATGTGCTGAGGATATTAGCCATTCTTCGACCAGGCATGGTGTTCGGACCCGGCTTCCTGGGTTTGACCACCCTGATGATACATCATGATGCAGATTTCAGAGACCGACAACATCAGAGCCGAGACCGACCACTTTAGCCCGGTAGCTCGGTTCAACCCTATCATTCATCTTGGATCAAGAGAATAAGCTCGGATATTTTGGGTCAGTTCGGAAGTAGTTACAGTAGGTCGACACAATGATTGGCCGTCTACATGACGTCCGACATGAAGATCGAGACCGTTTGGATATTTCCCCCTGACATGTATCACCGCCTGAAAGATCTTTACAGGTTGTCATCATAATTGTTGAGTGGTGTGTAAAAAAGAGTGATTTGATGGGGAGTCAGATGGCTGGCTTGCTTTCAGCGAGACAGTTGGGGGCAGAGAACCCGTCAATCATCCGGAAATCCATGTGGCTAACGTCATAGAGATATGGGAATAGTGTTGTATTTCTCTTAATATTTAAAGGGAGTGTAATCTCATTTGTATAGGTTGGTTAGAAAAAATCTCACTCAAAGTACTACTTGTAAAACGTCACAAAACAAACAGCTCGGTAACACTTGACCACCCTTGAAAAGAGGTCGGCCGAGCTCGGTCCAGATATAAAATTAGTGCTCTACTTTATTCCCGTGGACGTAGGCTGGTTTATTCCACCGAACCACTTAAACCCTCTTGTCGGTTTTGTGCTTGCTTCGTCTTTTGCTAAATTTGCTTTTTGCCCCCATAACCAAACAAATTCACGGTTGGAGGAGGATTGTCCCGGGAGCATTATCTCGAAATTATCCCTGGAACTAAAATCACTCGTCAACAATAACTATTGAAACAAATATGATTAAAGTCTTTTTTTTTTAATGAAAATAAACAGGTATTTCAGAAACACAGTATATGATCCTATGTATGAAGCCATGGGCTTGCCTGTTGATCCTCACTTGCGAATGTTTCTCGCAAGACGTGATAATGGTAAGTTCTCTCTCTCTCTCTCTCTATATATACACACATGTAGGCTACAATTGTTTTTTAAAATTTGTTTTCAAAAATTACTTGAATGTCGTTGAAAAAGCAATATACAAAAATATTACCCAAAACACTTTTATCGAAATCACCTGGGAGTCTATTGATAATTTAGGTCCTGTTTATACTTGTAAAACATCTTCTATTCATAAATCTGTATCTGCTTTTATATTTAGTCACTTTTAAATATAGGCTACCATTGTATTTGTATTTGTATTTTTTTTAATTCAAAATAAAGCACATGCTTAAAGTATTTTGACATAAAGCAATTTTATTCGAAACCACTTTTAGATGAAAAATACTCTTCAAATGCACCCTTCATTCTTGTTTATACATAGTGAGCTCTATCTCAAAATATGTTTCTATTCATCTCTATCAAATAAATGATTTTTTTTTTATTATTTAGAAAAAAATTTGATAAATTTTAAAGCATTTAGATTTTTCCTTTAATTTTTTTTTATTTTAATATAGCCATTGAACTTAATTTTTTTTGTCTTTTAATTATTTTATTTTATTTTCATGTGAATTAGGTGATGAAGAGCATTGACAGTTGAACAACAGTTGAGGGCGTTCATGTAATTTGTCATTCCTTTCAAATTTCAATCACAAGAATACAACTATATAAAACTCATACCAAAGTTTAATTTATGGATATTGTATTTTAATGGTATTTTTACTTCATATTTCTATGTTTATGGATGTTTTAAATGAGAATTAGGTCTCATTAATTTGAAGTTATTCATATTTCTAATAAATTTGATAATATGTAGTATTTCTTTTTTGCTGCTCAAATATTATTATTACAATCTAGAAACCCGCACAATGCGTAAGATTATTTTTATTTAATATGTTTGATTTGTGGTTATTTTTATCCAATTTTGGACCATGTTGCATCCTCTTGATTGTCATTATTGTTGCTATTAGTAGTCCAGAGGTTAAAACAGTAATTCGTACATACTGGTAGTTAGTTAATATTCAGTGCACATAAAATCAGACCAGTACATTATTTTAAAAATAACAGGATTAAAGTACTCTACAAGAATCTGATACTGTCGGTATATATAATGGGTGTATGATGTTAGTACAAAATTTTAAAAAGTCTTGTGATCTCCAAAAAATAAAAAATAAAATAAAAAATAAAATAAAAAGCTCATTACCCTCAGGTATTTCAGAAACACAGAAATTTAATAAGACAGATTAATTAAATAAAATATGATAAACATATTTAAACTTTTACTTAAAGTTTCTACACCACTCTCACTGTAGTTACAGTGAGTTACTGTAGCTCATTGTAACTACCGTGAGAGGGGTGTAGAAATTTTAAGTAAAAGTTTAATGTATGTATATCATTACTCTAATTAAATATAACAAAATGGCATCACTTAAAGCAAAAGACCGTTAAAAAGAAGAGTGAAAACAAAATATGAAATGGTAACAAAAAAACTTTAATTATTAAAAATGCTGATCAGAAGTTGTTTTTCTGACATCCTGTGCTCTCTCCTCAAAGATGGAGATTGAACGAAAACATGAAGGGCCTCAATTTCAATGCCTCATACACAACAAGTAGGGCGGAATGATCACCATGCAATTATCATTCTTATTTGGAAAATCGATTTTACACAAAGTTCTGACCCTATACGGAATTATAAACAATAAACAGAACAAGTCATGTTACTGCTACTATGGAATAGAACAGGCAATTACCAATTCAACCAACAACAATAAAATCCACAATATTAATCAATAATAGAAATTGCGGAAAAGTAAATCAATCAAACAAAATTCAACACACTGATTTTGGTGACGAAGTGGAAAACTCTTCCCAGTAAAAAACCACTCCGAGTATAGGCTACTACCCGAATCCACTATATAGAGAAAAACTTACAGCGATGGTCAAGACCTATGGTGGCAACTCTACCGATTCAAGTACCTCAATACTGCAAGAACTCAAGGCAACTCCTCAAGCCCGCGACCCACGGTTTTCTTCAGAACCTCTGAAGTCTCTGAGTAGATTATATCACCAATGACGCTGGAACTCCGACTACCAAACTTCCTCCTAAAGAACTCTAAAGAATTAGGGAATTTGGGTTAAGTTGTGTTGAAGGTTTATCAAAGAATGGATTTCACCATTAACAAAGAAGACATAAGATTCAAAGAGTCTTCAAGGTGAAATCAAAGAGAGTTGAAAGCTTTGAGAGTATTTGGCTCAAGAGAAATATGCTTCAACTGACTAGAATGGCGGCTAAGGGTTATATTTATAGGTAGGGTGAAAAACTAGGGTTTTGCAGGCCAAAAACGCGTTCAGATCGCAGTCGCGTTCGAACGCTTACTAGAACGCTACACGAACGCGCCCTTTCCGTGAAGACTCGTTCGAACGCCAATCGAACGCACAACGAACGTGAGCTCTCTGGAATGCTCCCGTTCGAACCCCACAAGAACGTGCCTCTAACGTTTGCTCTCTGGAATGCGCCCGTTCGAACCCAATAGAGAACGTGACACTAACGCCAACCGTTCGAACACTGCAACGAACGCACCACGAACGTATGTCTGATGCACAGCAGCCAGAAAACAATCCAATTGCACAAAGATCTTCAAGAAAGATTACAACTCAATTGAACTTGTTTTGTCACGGACACATGCCAATAAAAAAGGTGCTAACATTATTGAATAAAATTGGGTTCGCTCCAAGATGATGAGTCTATTTGAGATCCTGAATCCGCAGATGGTTTGCAGATCAATTTTCCCCAGACTCATCAGCTTCTCAATTCTCATGCCAGCCGCCGAATGCTGTAGATAAGCATAATTTCATTTCTTCCAATTGTTAATGAGAGCTTGGCATTTCGCCTTTAATTTCGACGAAACTGGAGAAAATTGAGAATCAAAAAATGTACATTAAGAGGAATATTAAAAATAACAAGTTGAAGATATATTAAAAAAAAATAAACAAACCATATATCTTCCAAAATATAAAGTGTTTAAGGAGAAATTACATATTATTGATATACAAACCATAAGCTTTAAAACAAAAACGATGATCGATATGTTTCGACGTAAAAGAAATGAATAAAAAATGACACATTTAGATTTATAAATGATCAAATGTCATATCTCATTGTGAACTCCAAATCACAATTAATAAGATGTTATATACAATTAATATTCATACCTTTTATCAAGGAGTCTCTCTCAAATTAGGACTTCTACAAGGTGAAAATCAACTGCAAAGCCGTTATGTCGTAACAGTCTCAATCACAGTCTCACAGTCACAATCACACTTATTATCACATAGCTACAGTCCACATTCATAGTTATGTTGGTTTCTATTATATGTCCCAAGAAAGATTAAGCATGTAAAATACTACAAAGAATATATATTTAAACATGAAGTATGGCGGAATCATACTTACAATGCCT
>SKCR01003825.1:0-36489 GCA_019454045.1 Zanthoxylum bungeanum | reverse complement strand
ATTATCCAAACATGATCCAACTCATCCAATGAATCAAAATCAAAAAAATTCCAAGAAATTCAAAAATCCTAATGTATCGGCCAACATCCAAATTTTGGGGAAAATTATTCCAAATCAATTTTCATGATGAAATTGATCCATCAACATTCAATACAAACACATTTAAGCATATTCATCAATCCAATTTCACAAAATCATGCTCAAAATCAATTTGCCCAAATTTTAAGCCCTAAACTTTTTCATGCTCAAACCTAGGCTCTTGATGCCATTGTTGGTTCTAATTAAGTCCCGGATCGCTTATAAGCATGTAAACCTTGCGAATAACATCAAAGAAGTTGTGGAATACTTACATCGATCGGTTTGAGCGAAACGAGGAAGCAACAAAACTCCAAAAACTCACTGGTTTTAGCATGAACTGCAGTGCAGATTTTCTCACTGTTTTGACTTCGTTTTTGGTCCTTCGTAAGCTCCAAGCGTCGTCGAACGGTTCCCGGTCATGGGTGAGCTTCCCTATCACCTTCGCATATCTCGTAGTGTACTAGCACTTGCGGTTTTTGCCCCAAAAACCCAACTCCATGCTTCCCTTTGCTCGGTTTTTCTTGACAGAAAATAATGAGATGTTTCAGCCCCTTTGGGGCGTGAACTGAGAGAGATGAGAGGATGAGCGAATTGGTTTGGTTTGTGAAAAATTTGGTATCTTATACACACATGTGAATTTCACATTCATTCACCTGAATTTGGCTTTAAAAGTCAAACAATTAAAGCCATAAATGGCACCAACCACAACATCACTTCAATCCATCAAGTTGTCAAGTCACATAACTCAAAGTGAAAAATGATTGACGCTTGATGCGACTAGCGATTGACGCTTGATTTGACGTCCGCACTCGAATTCGAAATGCAAATGCGCTCGTAATCATCTCGGGCTCGGGTTCGCTAATTCCAAATTAACGAATTTCCGTTGCGACGTAATTAAATGATTACGCCTAGCGAAGTCACTATTACGTCGCTAACGAATTAATTCTAAATAATTCGCTCGCCCGAATTATAAAATCTAATTAATTCGCGTCGAAATCCAATTTCGTTTAATATATCAAATATATTAATTCTAGATTAATTCCAAATTAATCGTTATCTCTCTTTAAATGATATTTATCCCAGATAAAATACTTCCGTAATTAATCCAAGATTAATTTTTCTTTCTCTTCTAATAATCCAGATTTATATAGAGTGGCGAGTATACGTCATTGGTGAATCTTTGAAGCGACCCATGAGATCCCCGGATATGTGGCAGTAAATTCGGTCGTCGGACTATCCGAACATTTAAGTACCTCGTACTACGTTTATCCGAATTACAAGACATCGGTTGGCCCTCTAGCAAAGTGCCATGCCTACCCAATTCTCCGGAAATATCTTACAGGAATAAGGATCTGTTAGACATTATGTCCCATAGCGTCACTGTTTGTAAATGATATGGTATTATTGTACAAAATTAACTATGTGATAATGAAATTGCCTTTTGCCGTTTTGTAAATATTATTTACTTTGACTAATAAATGGCGAAAGTCCATATGATTAATACTGGATTGAGATGATATGAGACAGTATCAATCTATAAAAGTTTAATCATTAAATATCCCTAGTCGGAGTATTATCGAGATCGGACATCGATAATGCGGAATAGACTAGTATTGCGCTTGTGCACGTTGTGAGGGGAACAACAGCATAGTTCTCATATATTTAAGTATTGGATACTTATGCAAGTGCAATAGGAGGTTGTGTTTTACCGATGGTACGGAAAACAGCTTCGCTCTGGATAGACCCCGCGGAATCCCATTGGTAGTATGTCTGCGTGTCTATGGGAGGCCGCATCAGGGTAGGTGTATATGGTCTTAACCTGAGACTTACATCGCTAGTACTTGCGACAATCGGTAAACTTTGGTTTGGTGGTTGGGGACCCTAACCGGTTCTGTGTACCCCTTTCTGGGTTTATCGAGAATCGTAGTGTGCTGGATGTGATGTCAAGATGGAAGTATCGCTTCAGACATATGGAGGCGATGATCACGCAGGGCACAGAACTAGTACTCTATAAAAGGTTGCAACCGTCGGACAATATGACTAGGTCAGGATTGTCTGATTTAAAGAGACTAGCTGCTGATGTCCGATATATGTTTCGTACGGGGCAGACACATCTCCAGCCCCAGGCCTAGCATGTGATCATCCGATACTGGATCGATTTACGCAATACTACGGTATACTACGCCTGATACAGATCTTATATTCCTATTAGAATATTTCTGGAGAATTGGGTAGGCATGGCGCTTTGCTAGAAGCCAACCTTGTCTTGTGAATCGGTGGTAAAGACGTAGTACGATGGTACGTACGTGTTCGGATTATCCGACGACCGTATTTACTGCCAAAATATCCGGAGATCTCTTGGGTCGCTTCCTGAAGATTCACCTATGATATTTGATTCGAACTTAATTAATCTTGGATTAATTAATTGCGAGAAACTTTATCTCGGATAAAGTGCCTTATTTAGAGAGAGAGAACGATTAATTTGGAATTAATCGATATAATTATTATATTCGATATAATAATCGAAATTCGATTTCGACGCGAAATTAAAATTAGATTTTAATTCGGGCGTACGAGTTAATTTAGAATTAATTCGTAAGCGACGTAAATAATAATTTCGCTAGGAGCGATTATTTATTTAAATTCGATTTAATTAACGTCGCGACGCTAGCTCGGTATTTCGGAAATATCGAACCCGAACGCGTGAGTGGACGTGGGCCCACTTTCATTGGGAAACGTGTGGGGCCCACATGACACTTGTCATTGATATGGCATTGCATGTTATAGTGTACAAAACACTCTAAGGCATTGCATGGTGATAGTGTGCATTTCACTCAAAGGCTTTGCATGGAGTTTGAGTGTTTGACACTCTAAGCCATTGCATGGATTATGTCATAGATTATTATTAATTTAATAAATTATAACATAAATATAAATTGATTTTGGTAATACAAAAATTATTAATCAAAACTCTCTCTTCTCTCTCAAATTGCCGAAACTTCACCATTGAAGGGCAAAGGAAGATTTGATCTTCCATTCTCCATTTTGCTAGCACAAGCAAGGGATCAAAAGAGGTGATAGGGAAACCATCAAAGAGCTTGGAATACAAGAGCTTGGAGCTTGGAGTCTTCTTCCTCCTCTTGGCCGAACCAACAACCAACTTGGAGCTTGGAGATTCAAAGGTTTTGTTCATCTTCTTCATCACATAACTTTGTAAGTATGATTCCGCCATGCTTCAAGTCTTATATATATTCATTTTAGTATTTCATATGCTTAATCTTTGTTTGGGACCTATATAATAGAAACCAACAATGGTATCATGAGCTAGGTTTAAGCATGAAATACTTTAGGTTAAAATTTGGGTAAAAATTGATTGAAGCATGTTCTTGTGAAATTTGATGAATGAGTATGCTTATATGTATGTTAAATGACATTATATGAAATCAATTTTATGAAAAATGCATTGGATGATTTTTCCCCAAAATTTTGACCTTGGCCGAATGGGTGTGTTAAATTGATTGAAGCATGTTCTTATGAAATTTGATTAATAAGTATGCTTGCATGTGATAACATGATGTTATATAGAATCAATTTTATGAAAAATGCATTGGATGATTTTTCCCCACCTTGGCCGAATGGCATGATGAAATTGATATAAGCATGTTCTTATGAAATTTGATTAATAAGTATGCTTGCATGTGTATAACATGATGATATGGAATCAATTTCATGAAAAATGCATTGGGATTTTTCCCCAAATCCATGCCTTGGCCGAATGTGTTACTACTTGGAGTAGATTGAAATTTTTGTGTTTAAGATCATTAGATGACTTAGAACGTGTACGGGACGTAGATTAGTAATTCAATCGGATTGAAAAACAAATCGACACAAAAAAACTCACCTTGGCCGAATGAACAAGGACATGAAATGGAGTTGAATTTTGATAAAATTAATGTTGGACATTTAATTTGACAAATACATGATTAATAAATTAAATGGGTATTTTGAAATATTTGGTTATAATATTTAATCTTGATATTACACTTTAATTAATTGGACTTTAATGTTTGGAATATTAAAATTTAATTAATGGGCTTTAATAATTTAATTGGGCCTTATGGGCTTAAATTGGTTTTATGGCACTTAAGGGTGATTCCTTATTTGGGCTTGGCAATTGGGTTTGACCCACATTGACCAAAAGCCCAAGCCTTAATAAATCAATTCTAAGCCCATTTGACTTGAATTAAATTCAACATTGGATGTTAATTGGGCTTTGAGACCCAATAGGATTAGATTTAGAATCTAAGTCTTTAAAGCATATTAAAAGTGTAAACATTTGATTTGGAATTAAATAATTGGATTAGTATTGAATACGAATTGAATTAGATTTAATAGTAGTTCGATATAATTCGCAAATTCGTACTTTATGTACTTATTCTCAATCGAGTTGGACTCGCACAAAATCAAACCGTTGTTTGAACATTGGATGATCACTAACAAAGACTAATTAATTGGATTAGATTGGTTGTAAAAGCATGTCTTGTTTGAATATATATGTATGTGATGAATGAATAGTGTATATCGGATGGATATTAGAAGGGAAAGGGTAATAATTAGAAATTATTGTAAATTGGAATTTATAAATTGGACCTGCGTGTCCAGCCTTATCTCTTTATCTCTTTGTATTCTCTTCTCACCTAATTCCCCTCAATGTAAATGAGGTTTCTCATTGTATTATGTAATTGGTAGTTGTAGAATAGTGCTAGCGGGGAGAGAAGAAAGGGAGAGTGATTTGTTCTAGGAACAAGTTGTTTAAATATCCATCCGCATATCACTATTACTTTACTTTACGCGCTTTATGATGTTTTAGAAGCATGCTTAAGGGTGTATGATGATGAGACCTAACAAAGATAAATAAAATGGTTGCCAATTACGCGAAAAATCCCTCAAACAATATTAAGCGATTTTCCTTCCGTTGAATGATTCTTTCTCAAGATCCGAAATTGGCATTGGTTTGTTGGCCAAAGTCAAGACCTTTGTCAATTGAGGATGTGTTTGAATCATGAGAATTTTGTTACACATCGGTGTCCTGTCCAAGTTGTGATTTGTGGCCAAAGTCAAGATCACTTCTTGTCCATCGACATTGATTACGAAATTTTCCTTGTCAATGGGTCCCGCTTAACTGGAATCATTAGGTTTGTTGTGCCAAAGCCAAGGCTTAGTTGATTCAGAGGAAATGGTTAGGAAAATGTATTGGATACATTGACATATGTATTAGATATATATGTTTTGAACTTGGATGTCCACCTAACCGGATCTAGGAATTGGATGGGATCCAATTGATCTTCGAGATCTACCTAGTTAAATATCATACAACTTGTTGGCCAAAGTCAAGGTTGTGTGTTATTTAACAGGATCCTAGCCCACTAGGAAATTAGATTTCCCGAGTTGTCTACAGAGGGTTAGAAACTTGAAGAAGAAAAATAGTGGGAGGCTATATTGAATTTGCAATTTCGTTCAGATACTTAGCCTTACGCGTCTTTCAAAAACATTTCGTCAATATTTTAATTAGTTGGACTAATATATTGTTATTTATTTGTAACAGTTTGACTGTACCCAATACATCGTTGACTTTATAGTTGGACTATAGTTGTCAAGATGATTGGCAAAGGTAATATCCGTGACATTATCATGGGCGTGATAATGTCTTCAGAGGGACAAACTTTGCCGACTGGGAAATGAACCTCAAGATAGTGCTTGGGGCTGAGAGGATACTGTATACTATTCAGAGACCTCTCCCGCCTAAACCCACTGAGCCACTGGAGCTAGAGTTATGGAAAACTCATAGTGATGATTGTGACCAAGCTCAGTCAGTTATGCTAGCTGCAATGACCCAGCATTTCAGACGCCAGAATAGGGACTTGGATCCCTATAACATGATGGCAAGATTGCGTGATCTTCACCGCACTAATAAGCGGATGAAGAGGTACGAGCTAGTAAGGAAACTCTTCCGCTCCCGGATGACAGATGGCGCATCAGTTGAAGCCCACGGGGCTCAAATGATCGCCGATATTGATGAGTTGGCCAATATGGGAATAGTCTTGGAGGCTGAGCTGACTATAGATATGATCTTGCAGTCACTTCCTGATACTTGGAAACAAATCATAGTCAACTACAAGTTGATGGATACAGATGACACTCTTGGAGAGCTGTTATCTATATTGAAGGAGTCCGAAAGGGAACTCCTAAAGGGGAGCAAGCGCGAGGCGCATTTTGCATCGACCTCTCATGCGCCAAAGGGTGGCCCCAAGGCAATTGGAGGTGCAAAGAAGAAGAAGTTCAAGAAAAGGGCAAAGGCAAGTTGACATCTGCTTCTAGGAAGCCAAGGGACAAATCTCACGACATCTGCCTCAACTGCGGCAAGAGGGGTCACTGGAAACGTGACTGCCGAATGGGCAAGGGGCAGAAGGAGGATATCAAGGATGGCAAGGCTATCGCTTCTGGTATGTTTGTTATGAGATAAATATGAATACTTCTAGTTTTAAAAATTGGATTTTTGATTCTGGTTGTGGTGCTCATATTTGTACTGATGTGCAGGATCTGCAGGATAGCAGGGTGCTGGCATCCGGGGAGATGGATCTACGGGTTGGAAACGGAACACCAGTTGCTGTTTTGGCCGTAGGGACTTTTGTTTTAGAACTGCCCTCGGGGCATGAACTTAAACTTTTGAACTGTTATTATGTACCTAGTTTAACTAGGAATATTATATCTGTATCCTTGTTAACCCAGCAGGGTTACACTTTTGTATTCAGGAACACTGGGTGTTATTTATATAAAAATGATGCAGAAATTTGCACAGCTGTTGCAAATAACGGTCTTTATATTTTGATATAAATGAATCTCCTAAAATAACGAACAAAAGGCTCAAGAGAAATAATCTAAAAGATGAAGCTTATATGTGGCATTGTCGTCTGGGACACATCAACAAGACTCGCATATCCACACTTTCGAAGAGTGGGTACTTGGACGAATTTGATCCCAATTCATATGACGTCTGCGAATCTTGTTTTAGGCAAAATGCCTAAATCCCCCTAGCGGTAAAGGTAAAAGGTGAACGTGCCACAGAACTGTTGGCTCTTGTACATACTGACGTATGCGGGCCCATGTCTGGCCAGGCTAGAGGTGGATTTCACTACTTCGTAACCTTTACAGATGATGCATCTCGTTACGGTTATGTGTATCTTATGAGACACAAGTCGGAAACTTTTGAGAAATTCAAAGAGTTTCGACACGAAGTGGAGAGAAACAAACAGGGAAGAATATTAAGACATTACGGTCAGACCGTGGTGGCGAATACTTAAGTTATGAGTTTCAAGATTACTTGAAAGAATATGGTATTCTTTCACAGTGGACTCCTCCTGGAACACCGCAATTAAACGGTGTGTCCGAACGGAGAAACCGCACCTTGTTAGACATGGTAAGGTCAATGATGAGTCGCACTGAGCTACCAATATCCTTCTGGGATATGCATGAAACAGTGCTATACTTATTTTGAATAAGGTACCGTCGAAGTCTGTTGAACAGACTCCATATGAGATATGGACAGGAAGGAAACCAGGTTTCTCTTTCCTGAAGATTTGGGGATGCTGGGCATATGTTAAACGTTTGGAAGGTACCAAACTTGAACCCAAATCAGATAAATGCCTTTTCGTTAGGATATCCTAGGGAAACCAAAGGATATTACTTCTATCACCCACTAGAGAACAAAGTATTTGTTGCTCTACATGCGGTTTTCCTTGAGAAGGAATTCCTAAATGCAGTGGAGGCAAGTGGGAGGAAAGTAGAACTCGATGAAGATCGTAGTAGTGATACTGTTCCTGGCAATGAATCAATGACGGAACATGACAGACCATCCGGGATGAGTCTGTACCACAAACTTCACATACACAAGGACCGCGTAGGTCGGAGAGAGTCAGAACATACCTGAGAGGTATGGGTTCCTGATCTCACCTCATGTAGATATTAATCTTATTGAGGATAATGAGCCGGCTACGTATGAGGAAGCGATACAAAATATCGATTCCGCTTTATGGCAAGAAGCCATGAAGTCCGAGATGGATTCCATGTACGCCAACCAAGTTTGGACACTGGTTGATGCACCAGAAGGTGTGAAGCCTATTGGATGCAAATGGATCTTCAAGAAGAAGACCGACATGGATGGCAACGTACAAACGTACAAAGCTAGGCTTGTAGCGAAGGGGTATCGTCAACAATATGGTATTGATTATGACGAACCTTCTCACCCGTTGCCATGATTAAATCCATTCGGATAATGCTTGCAATAGCTGCATATTTCGATTACGAGATATGGCAGATGGACGTTAAAACCGCTTTCCTTAACGGAAACCTTTTGGAGGATGTTTATATGCAACAGCCTGACGGTTTTATCGTACCTAGACTTGCAAACAAGGTTTGTAAGTTAAATCGATCCATTTATGGATTAAACAAGCATCACGGTCATGGAATCAGCGTTTTGATGAGATCATAAAGGAATATGATTCGTGCAAAACGCAGATGACCCTTGTGTATACAAGAAGGTTAGTGGGAGAGCACTTACTTTTATTGTCCTTTATGTCGACGACGTATTGCTAATAGGCAATGACATTCCCATGCTGACGTCGGTGAAAGCTTGGCTTTCATTAAAATTCTCCATGAAAGATCTGGAGAAGAAGCAGCCTTTATTCTTGGAATAAAAATCTACAGGGATAGATCTAGAAAGCTGCTTGGACTCTCCCAGAGTACATACATTGATAAAGTGTTGAAGCGATTCAACATGGAACAATCCAAGAGGGGATTGGTTCCAATGATACGAGGTACCTCTCTGTCTAAAGACATGTGTCCTAAGACTCAGGAAGAGAGGGACAACATGAGTCGGATACCGTTCGCCTTGGCAGTCGGATCGATCATGTATGCTATGATGTACACGACCTGATGTCTCATATGCTTTGAGCATGTGCAGTAGCTATCAGGCCGATCCAGGTGAAGGTCACTGGATAGCAGTTAAGAATATCCTTAAGTATCTTAAAAGAACTAAGGATGCTTTCTTAATTTATGGAGGTGGAGAACTTGCGGTATCTGGGTATACCGATGCAAGTTTCCAAACCGACAAAGATGACTACAAGTCGCAATCCGGGTACATTTTTTGTTTGAATAACGGAGCAGTGAGCTGGAAATCTTCCAAGCAAGATACTGTTGCCGATTCAACAACAGAAGCGGAGCGGAGTACATCGCTGCATCTGAAGCAGCAAAGGAGGCAGTTTGGATCCGAAAGTTCCTAATCAGATTAGGGGTAGTTCCGTTAGCAGCTGAGCCCGTTCCATTGTATTGTGACAATAACGGAGCTATAGCACAGGCTAAGGAACCACCAGGTCTCATCAAAGGTCCAAGCATGTTCTTCGACGTTACCATCTGATTCGGGAGATTATACATCGTGGCGATGTAAAGGTCGAGAAGGTCACAAGATGACAACATTGCAGATCCGCTGACGAAGGCTGTTCTTCAGCAAGTTTTTGAACGACACATACATAGTTCGGGTATTAGATGCTTGAGTGACTGGCTATAGGCCAAGTGGGAGATTGTTAGACATTATGTCCCATAGCGTCACTGTTTGTAAATGATATGGTATTATTGTACAAAATTAACTATGTGATAATGAAATTGCCTTTTGCCGTTTTGTAAATTATTACTTTGACTACTAAATGGCGAAAGTCCATATGATTAATACTGATTGAGATGATATGAGACAGTATCAATCTATAAAAGTTTAATCATTAAATATCCCTAGTCGGAGTATTATCGAGATCGGACATCGATAATGCGGAATAGACTAGTATTGCGCTTGTGCACGTTGTGAGGGCACAACAGCATAGTTCTCATATATTTAAGTATTGGATACTTATGCAAGTGCAATAGGAGGTTGTGTTTACCGATGGTACGGAAAACAGCTTCGCTCTGGATAGACCCCGCGGAATCCCATTGGTAGTATGTCTGCGTGTCTATGGGAGGCCGCATCAGGGTAGGTGTATATGGTCTTAACCTGAGACTTACATCGCTAGTACTTGCGACAATCGGTAAACTTTGGTTTTGGTGGTTGGGGACCCTAACCGGTTCTGTGTACACCTTTTCTGGGTTTATCGAGAATCGTAGTGTGCTGGATGTGATGTCAAGATGGAAGTATCGCTTCAGACATATGGAGGCGATGATCACGCAGGGCACAGAACTAGTACTCTATAAAAGGTTGCAACCGTCGGGACAATATGACTAGGTCAGGATTGTCTGATTTAAAGAGACTAGCTGCTTGATGTCCGATATATGTTTCGTACGGGGCAGACACATCTCCAGCCCCAGGCCTAGCATGTGATCATCCGATACTGGATCGATTTACGCAATACTACGGTATACTACGCCTGATACAGATCTTATATTCCTATTAGAATATTTCTGGAGAATTGGGTAGGCATGGCGCTTTGCTAGAAGCCAACCTTGTCTTGTGAATCGGTAAAGACGTAGTACGAGGTACGTACGTGTTCGGATTATCCGACGACCGTATTTACTGCCAAAATATCCGGAGATCTCTTGGGTCGCTTCCTGAAGATTCACTATGATATTTGATTCGAACTTAATTAATCTTGGATTAATTGCGGAGAGAAACTTTATCTCGGATAAAGTGCCTTATTTAGAGAGAGAGAGAACGATTAATTGGAATTAATCGATATAATTATTATATTCGATATAATAATCGAAATTCGATTTCGACGCGAAATTAAAATTAGATTTTAATTCGGGCGTACGAGTTAATTTAGAATTAATTCGTAAGCGACGTAAATAATAATTTCGCTAGGAGCGATTATTTATTTAAATTCGATTTAATTAACGTCGCGACGCTAGCTCGGTATTTCGGAAATATCGAACCCGAACGCGTGAGTGGACGTGGGCCCACTTTCATTGGGAAACGTGTGGGGCCCACATGACACTTGTCATTGATATGGCATTGCATGTTAATAGTGTACAAAACACTCTAAGGCATTGCATGGTGATAGTGTGCATTTCACTCAAAGGCTTTGCATGGAGTTTGAGTGTTTGACACTCTAAGCCATTGCATGGATTATGTCATAGATTTTTATTAATTTAATAAATTATAACATAAATATAAATTGATTTTTGGTAATACAAAAATTATTATTAATCAAAACTCTCTCTTCTCTCTCAAATTGCCGAAACTTCACCATTGAAGGGCAAAGGAAGATTTGATCTTCCATTCTCCATTTTTGCTAGCACAAGCAAGGGATCAAAAGAGGTGATAGGGAAACCATCAAAGAGCTTGGAATACAAGAGCTTGGAGCTTGGAGTCTTCTTCTCCTCTTGGCCGAAACCAACCAACCCACTTGGAGCTTGGAGATTCAAAGGTTTTGTTCATCTTCTTCATCACATAACTTTGTAAGTATGATTCCGCCATGCTTCAAGTCTTTTATATATTTCATTTAGTATTTCATATGCTTAATCTTGTTTGGGACCTATATAATAGAAACCAACCAGGATCTATATCAAGCGTGTATACCGTCGTATATAGTATTGCTTATTCTGTCCAGCATCGGATGATCACGTGCTAGGCCTGGGGCTGGAAATGTGTTCTGCCCCGTACGAAGCACATGTCGGATGTCTGGTGACTAGTCTCTATAATCGGATAAACATGACCTTGTCATTTTACCCGATAGCTGCAGTATTCAAGAAAAACCAGTCCCGTATCCTACGGTACCATCATCTCCATTATGACTTGGAGTGGACACTTCCGTCTTGACATCACACCACAACACACTACGATTCTCGATAACCAGAATTGGCGTACACAGGAACCGGTTTAACGACCCTGGACGACCTCAACCAAAAGTATATAGATTGTCGTATGCATTAGATGTGCAAGTCTCAGGTTAAGACCAAATACACCTACCTGATTGCGGGACTCCCATAGACACATAGTCATACTACCAATGAGATCCACGGGGTCTGATCCAGAGCGGAAGGTTTCCCGTACCATCGGTGAACACAACCTCCTATTACACTTGCATGAGTATCCTATACCCAAATATATGAGAACTATGTCGTGTGCTCTCACAAACGCGCACAAGTGTAATACCAGTCTTTTACGTATTATGGATGTCCAATCTCGATAATACTCTGACTAGGGATATTTAATGATTTATCCTTCGTGGACTGATACTGTCTCATATCATTCTCTGTCCAGGAACAAATCATAGGGACCTCTCATCATTTATACATCTAGGTGATCTAATCACAAATGATAAGAGTGCAATCTCTTTTGTCACATAGTTAATTTGTACAACAACACAATGATCTGTACAAATAGTGACGCTATGGGTCATAATTGTCCAACAATTCTCCATAAATATCCTTACAGGAATAAAGGATCTATATCAGGCGTAGTATACGTAGTATTGCATATTTCGATCCAGTATCAGATGATCACATGCAAGGCCAGAGGCTGGTACAGTGTCTGGCCCGTACGAAGCATATGTCGGATTACGAGCAACTAGTCTCTTTTTTATTGGATAATCATGACCAAGTCATATTATCCCGACGATTGCAACCTTTTTAGAGAACCAGTTCTGTATCCCTACGCGATCATCAACTCCATATGACTGGAGTGACACTTCCGTCTTGACATCACACCCAACACACTACGATTCTCGATATACCCAGAAGAGGCGTACACAGAAACCGGTTAAAGCCTTGGACGACCAAAACCAAAGTATATTGATTGTCGTAAATATTAGCGGTTCAAGTCTCAGGTTAAGACGAAATACACCTACCCTGGTATCGGACTTCCATAGACACATAGTCATACTACCATGGAATTCTGATGGGGTCTATCCAGAGCGAAGCTGTTTCATATACCATCGGTAAAACACAACCTCCTATTACAGTTGCATGAGTATCCTATACCCAAATATATGAGAACTATGTCGTTGTGCCCTCACAACGCGCACAAGTGTAATACTAGTCTTTTACGCATTTATCGATGTCCAATCTCGATAATACTATAACTAGGGATATTTAATGATTTATCCTTCGTGGATTGATATTGTCTCATATCATTCTCAATCCAGGAACAAATCATAACGACCTCTTATCATTTATACATCTAGGTGATCTAATCACAAATGATAAGAGTGCAATCTTCTTTGTCATATAGTTAATTTGTACAACAACACCATGATCTGTACAAATAGTGACGCGATGGGTCATTATTGTTCAACAGGTAACGGTGAGAGAGTGTCAACGATGGAATAGTATGATTAATTACATGATACAAGAGAAATCACCCAAGAAACAATTATGCATGACATGAGATGAAAAAGAATCAGTTCAGTGTATGTGCATCGTGTGTAGCGTTTGAAAACGCGTTCGAATGGAAAACAGAGGGTTCGCGTTCGTATAGCATTTGATAACGCGTTCGAACGGGACAAGACCTGATGAAACAAAACACATGTGCGTTCGAGTAGCATTCATAAACGAGTTCGAAAAGTAAACAGAAGGTTCACATTCGTATAGCGTTTGATAACGCGTTTTAACGGGATAAGACCTGATGAAATAAAAATGCATGTTGTTCGAGTAGCGTTTGTAAACGCGTTCGAATGGGAAACAAAAGGTTCGCGTTCGTATAGCGTTCGAGAACACGTTCGAATGGGACAAGACCTGATGCATGATAGATGATGCAAACGCATACACAGATGCACAATGTAGGACCCCGTGTGCCCGATTGAAATCATTCCCATTTAATCGATCATACCTCGTCCGATGCGGTAAAACAACGTGGTAAAGGTAGCCTTCAGGCATTTTCCCTCGAATATAGGACCTTTAATCCACCCTAGTTAGCCCATGCGCATTAGAATGCAATACACGCATAAATAGAACAATGATATGCATAAAGTCAATGACATAACAAAAGGCACGGCAAAACATCATGGTAAGGTAGCCTTCAGGCATTTTCCCTCGAATAGAGGACCTTTAATCCACCCTAATTAGCCCATGCGCATCACATCACAATGCATAGAAAGTAAAGACAATAATATAGGACTTCGTATGCTCGGTTGAACATATCTCACATCCAACCAAACATACTTTGTCTGGCGCGGCAAAGTATTGGCGTAAAGGTAGCCTTTTGGCCTTTTCTTCCCTCAAATGGAAAACCTTTAGAGCAACATACTAAGCCCATGCGCACTATATCATCAATACAAACAAATAATCGTACGGAAATTAAATGGTGGAATATAAAACACGGATAATAAACAAACAAGATAAAATATATCGAAATATGTGCCGTTTGCCCAAGTGGTACGTGGAGTTGTATCCCAAGTACAGACCGCACTACTGTCCATTTGGATTCAGCTATAAAATTTATGTCTGGGTTTCCATCCTATATACCACAAGAGACGACACATTTTCCATTCATTCAAGGGCCACAACACACATCAATCAACGACTCTCATGCGAAGAAAATTCAATAAACAATAAAAATATAAATGAAAAATAAATAAGGAAAAGTGCCCTCAGGTTTAACCTTTTATGTCAACTCTCGGAAGCACGTTACAAGGCCGTCGGAAGGGCTAAAACTCCGCGACTTTTTTGGTTCGCTTGTTCACTTCTTTCCTAGCTGCTTCACTACTCGGGCTACTATTTTCACTCCGTTTCGCTGCTATTTTCGTGACTATTTTAGGGTGATTTGTTCACTATTTGGGGACTGTTTTCAGAGGTTTGGGGACTATTTTGGGGTGTATTTTAGGTGGTTTTCAGGACTGTTTTGGGCAGTTTGTGGATGGTTTATTTACGGTAGTTTCTGGGTGCAGTACTGGGCAGTTTGTGCGGTTTCGGTAATTATGGGGAGTGCAGTCTCGGTAATATGTGAGGAGTATTTTCTGTCTGCGCGAGTGAGTAATGTGTTGGTGTTGATACGTGAGTGGGTGATGTGTTTGGCTTGCGTTTAAGGGCTGTGCGTTGATACGGAAATGGAGGGCTCTCTGGTTTGTTTGTTCTTCGGCAAGGAGGAGGGCTTTGTAAGGGGCGTGTAATGTATTAAAAAGGCTATTTGTTGTGTTTTGATTCAGTATGGACTGGGGCTGCGTTAGAGGTTTTAAGGCTGTTGTTTATTTGGTTTAAGTCAGTTCAAGTGGATTATTTATTTGGTCAGTGAGGGTTGATTTTGTCGATGTGGGTGAGGGCTTCTTTGTTGCGTAAGCATGGACTCTGGCTGTCGGTTGAGTCGGCGGCTTGTGGTCTATGGTCTGTGTGGTTGTTCGTAGCTTGGGTATGTGGTGGCTGTTGAAGGGGTTTATGTGCATGTGTTTCTTGCTGTGAGAGAGTGAGTGGCTGATCTGTGCGTTAGGGTTTGTATTGTGAGCAATGAGAAGCTGTGAAGAAGCTTCAAGGGAGAAAGAGGGCTGTTAGGGTTTCTTGCTTGTTTTTGTTTTCAGAGAGGAGAGAGAGAGAGATCGATAGTCATTAGGGTTTTTGTTATTTGTTTGGCTGAGAGAGTTGAATAGTCTAGAGCCTTAGGGTTGCATTAGTGTTATGTTTTATAGTTACAGGCTAGGGTTAGGGTTATGCATGGGTTTTTTAAACAAAGAAACAAATCAATTATTTCATGTGTGTATTTAATTTAATTATTAAAGGAAATGATAATTTTATTTTGGTGGGTGATTTCTTTAAATTAGGTGAGTGATTTATTTAATTTAGGAATTTAATTTAATTAGATTTTAATTGGTTTAATTTCAATTTAATTGATTTTAATTTAATTTAATTTGTGACATGTATTTTAAATGTTTTAATTATTTTTGGATTGGGCTTGGTGTGTGTCTTAGTGATGTGTGGGCTTGGTGTGTGGTTTGTGGGGGTTTGGGCCAATGGTGTGTTTTTTAAAACGGAAGTCCAACAAGCAATCCCGAAGTAAAATGAGCGAACTAAAATACTGATTTCCAACTTTTCCATTCCGACGTCCGTTTCCTGCGACTTCCGTGACATAAAAGGTAGTGTCTCTAAATGAGACTCATCATAGGGACTTACATGCAAAAATACAGTGCCTACATATATAGACTGATCAATAATGCCAGACACGGATCTACCTCTTTCATTTTAGGGTCTTGCTTTAGAAACTGCAACACTACTACTAAACCAAGTTCCTTCCAAGACTGTTAGTCAAACACCATATGAGTTATGGTCTGGGAAACGTCATAGTCTTAGTTATCTAAGAGTTTGGGATGTGACGCATATGTTAAGCTCACACAAACTAACAAATTGGATGATAGGGCAGTTAAATATAAGTTTGTTGGATATGCCTTGAACTCAAGAGCATACGTGTTCTACGTCCCAAATGAACAAATAACATTTGTCTCACGAAATGCTAAATTTCTAGAAAATGAATTCCTTCTCAAGAAATATAGTGGGAGTATACTGGACCTCGATGAGGTACGAGAAGAAGAAACTAATATAGAATTAAACCCCAGGCCCCTCAAAAGGGCAGCGACGGAACAACCACAAGGTTATGAACTTAGAAGGTCTGGTAGGGAAAGATATGAGCTTGAAAGATATGGTTTCCATATTGATGAGGAACATGATCAGGTCATTGATAATGACGATCCCACCAGTTATGATGAAGCAATGCATGACATTGATTCAGTCAAGTGGCTTAAGGCCATGAAATTCGAAATAGACTATATGTATCAGAATCAAGTTTGGGACTTGGTGGATGCACCTGAAGGGATAAAACCCATAGGCTGCAAGTGGATTTACAAGCGTAAAACTGATGCAGAAGGCAACATCCAAACCTATAAGGCTAGGTTGGTGGCGAAAGGTTATAGACAAATCCAAGGAATTGACTATGATGAAACCTTCTCGCCTGTTGCAATGATAAAGTCCATTCGAATTTTACTGGCACTAGCTGCACACTTTGATTATGAGATTTGGCAGATGGATGTCAAAACAATTTTCCTTAATGGGAACCTCGTAGAGGAAGTATATATGACACAACCTAAGGGGTTAGCATCTAACGATGATCATAATAAAGTATGCAAGCTTAAACGATCCATTTATGGAATCAAGCAAGCCTCCATAAGTTGGAATATACGATTTGAGAAGATAATCAAAGAATTTGACTTCATCAAAAATGTAGACGAGCCTTGTGTTTATAGGAAAAATAGTGGGAGTGATGTTGTATTTCTTATATTATATATCGATGACATATTAATCATCGGGAATGATATTCCCATGATGCAAGCTACCAAGCAATAATTATCTCAGAATTTCTCCATGAAAGATTTGGGAGAAGCAGCTTTTATCCTTGGCATTAATATCTACCATAATAGATCTAAGAGGTTGTTAGGACTTTCTCAATCTACATACATAGATAAAATTTTGAAAAGATTCAAAATGGAAGATTCCAAAAGAGTTAATTTACCTACTTGTCATGGAATCAAATTATCTAAGGAGCAATGTCCACATACTCCTTCAGATAGATAGCATATGAGTAGGATCCCTTATGCTTCAGCAATACTATCGATCATGTACGCCATGCTATGTACAAGACCTGATGTCTCTTATGCTCTTAGCATAACGAGCAGGTATCAGGAAAATCCTGGTGAGCAACACTGGACAGCTGTCAAAATAATCCTAAAGTATCTGAGAAGAACAAAGGATTTGTTTTTGAAATACGGAGATTGTTCTGAGATGAAAGTCATTGGTTACTGTGGTGCGAGCTTTCAGACCGATAGAGATGACAGCAGATCGCAAACATGATATCTGTTTAGTTTGAATGACGATGCTGTCAGATGGAAAAGCTTAAATTAGTCAAGTACATCGGACTCCACCTTTGAAGCCGAGTATATTGCAGCATCTGAGGCAGCTAAAAAAGCATTATGGATAAAGAAGTTCATTACGGAGCTGGAAGTGTTTCCCGCGATAAAGAATGGCGACACTGAGGAGTGGTAATTATATCACTATTTCCCACTCATTTGACCTAATATTTTGTATAGTTTCTTGAGTTTTATGAATATTTTGATATGTTTTGTGTTATTTTGTAGATAAATAAAGTTTCAGGACATTCTGGAGGTGATTTGAGGCCAAAACAGTGAAAAAGGACAACAGATGGCAAAAGCAGATAAGAATCTCGGCGGACCAACCAGCGACACCAACTGCATTTCGCGACGCGTGAGGCCTATCGACGCCTATAAATTCAGCTCAAATTTCAGTTTCAGATGTACCTTCCTCTCTGTATTCTCTGAATAAATAAGGAGTTTGTATATAGTTTTCTTTAATTTCAGTTTTGTAATTAATTTTTATTTACTTTCTGTAACAGCAATTTACTTTCTTTACTTTTTCAGTTTTTACTATTCAGTTATGATGAGGTAACTTCCCCCCGCTAGGGTGAAAGGTAAAACTTTTATTACTGCTAATTAGATTAATATCTCTTAATCATAATATATTCACTATTTAAAATTTGACTTAACAAGGATACCGCTATATTGGTCGGTTGGTAAACAATTATAAACTGGTTTTAACCTGACTAAGCATCGATACCGTTTGGTTGGTCGGTTGGTAATTTACCGCCTATATGGCTAGTTTATGGACAAATAATGGCAATGCCTTAATGGCTGGTCGGACTTAATTTGACTTAATCAGGTTACCGCCTATATGGCTGGTTGGTAATATCATCACAAGTTAATATATTATATTAAGGGAGATATCTAAAGTAGTTGTGGTAAAAGTAGGTCATTTAACCCTAGCATTTTTATTTTATTGTAATTTTACTTTTCAGTATTTTACTTTACCGAATTTACTTTTCAGTATTTTACTTTATGTCTTTTATTTTTAAGTGTTTACTCGGCCTAGTTATGTGTCGTAACTAAGTTAGTTATCTGAGGTTGTGATGAATTTTAAAATCACCAGTTTATAAGTTTTATTTTATAGTTTGAGTAATTTAAAGGTTTACTTATTAAGTCTTAAGCTTAATGCGTCTTGTTAACTGGCCACTAATAAGATTGATCTGGTAAATCTAAAATAAACTTGACAAATGAATTTTAGGTTTAAGCCTTAGACTTAATAGCCCACGATCTTCCTTGATGATAGATAACCCTTTAATAGATTTCCTTACATGATAGACATATACCTGTCGGGCGGCGGTAACCATAATTGGAACTTAATCTTACTGAATCCAGGTAATTTGGTTGACATAGACATATGGTTCAATTGGGTTATACTGGGTATTTGCATTTGACCATCGACATAATAAGCTTTTGCATAATTTTGTGTTCCAGGTTAGTAAACCGATATATTACACAAACATGAAATAACCACTTCATATTTTAAATGTTATTGGAAAGATTCACAACCCTGGATAGTTTCTTAATATTGAAATTTATTTAATTTAATTTTGAGCAATTTATTTACTTATTTGTAAGTTAAAATCATCATCATTTCAAATCAATCAATCTGTTGGACAAAATGACCCATAGCGTCACTATTTGCACAGATCATTGTGTTGTTGTAGCAAATTAACTATGTGACAAGGAAATTGCACTCTCATCATTTATGATTAGATCACCATAGAAATATAAATGAAGAAAGGTCCCTATGATTAGTTCCTGGACTGAGAATGATATGAGACAGTATCAGTCCCCGAAGGATTAATCATTAAATATCCCTAGCCGGAGTATTATCGAGACTGGACATCGATAATGCGGAATAGGCTAGTATTGCACTTGTGCACGTTGTGAGGGCACAACGGCATAGTTCTCATATATATAAGTGTTGGAGACTTATGCAAGTGCGATAGGAGGTCGTGTTTCACCGATGGTACGGGAAACAGCTTCGCTCTGGATAGACCCTTCGGAATCCCATTGGTATTATGACTATGTGTCTATGGGAGGCCGAAATCAAGGTAGGTGTGTATAGTCTTAACCTGAGACTTACATCGCTAATACTTACGATAATCGATAGACTTTGGTCTTGGTGGTACAGGCTTTAACCGGTTCTGCGTACACCACTTCTGGGTTTATCAGAGAGTCGTAGTGTATTGTATTGGATGTGATGTCAAGACGGAAGTATCACTCCAGTAATAGTAGAGATGATGTCACACTGGATACGGTATTATTGCTCTTAAGTGCTGCGCGGCCATCGGGATATTATGACAAGGTCATGTATATCCGATTATAGAGACTAGTTACCAGACATCCGACATGTGCTTCGTACGGGGCAGACACTTATCCAGCCCTAGGCCTAGCACGTGACTATCCGATACTGGGCCGATATGCACAATACAATGGTATACTACGCTTGATACAGATCTTAAATATTCTTAGATGAATATGACCGGAGAATTGGGTAGACTTGGTGCTTTGCTAGAAGCCAACCTTGTCTTGTAAATCGGTAAAACGTAGTACTTGGTACTCACGTGTTCGGATAGTCCGATGACCGATTTGACTGTCAACATATCCGGGGATCTCATGGGTCGCTTCCCAAAGATTCACCGATGACGTATGACTCGCACTTATATTAATCTGGGATTAATATGATGAGAGAGAGAATTAATCTGGATTAATTTCGGAGACACTTTATCTAGGATAAAATATCAATTGAAGAGAGAGAAACATTGATTTGGAATTAATCGAGGAATTAATATATTTGATATATTAAACGAAATTAGATTTCGACGCGGAATTAAAATTAGATTTTAATTCGGGGAGAGCGAATTAATTTAGAATTAATTCGTTAGCGATGTGAATAGTAATTCGCTAGGCGAAATTATTTAATTCTCGTCGCGACGGAAATGCGTTAATTCGGAATTAGCGAAACCGAGCCCGAAAGTGTTTGCGGACACATTCGTATTTTGAAACGGGTGGAATCCGCAAATCACATCGCGATATCTCATTACTTGACACGAATAGATGATGGATGTATCTAGTCACCTTTATGGGATGATACATTGTCTCTATTCTCAATGTGAGATAATGATGGCATATGATGAATTTTCCTTTGGAGGGAAAACCTTTCACGGTTTTTGAAGGGTTTTTTAATTAAAAATTCATTTTGGTATTTGATATCTTATCATTGCTTTTCATTTTTGCTTCACACGATTTTTGAAACAAAAAAAAAATGTGAAAAAGAAAAGAAAATTGAAAAGGCACTCTCTCTCTTCTTCTCCTCTCTTCTCTCACGCCATTTCTGTTTTTAGTGAGGCAGTGAACTGCCGAAAATAACAAAAGAAATGGAGGGAAGCAAATGTGTTTTGTGGCAAAACAAGAGTGCTAGCACACTCCGGGATCATGCCAAGGTGATAAGGGAAGTATACCCATGAGCAGGGAACGTTTTGATGAAGCTTGAAGCTCGTTTTTCTTGATCAAAATGGCGCAAAACAGAAGCACAAACTGCTGCAGTTCAGCACATGAGCAGTGGGCAGTGAGCAGAATTTCAGTTCGTTTTTTTGTTGCCCAAATCGTCTCTCAACCGCTCGATGTAAGTATTCCGCACTTCCGTCGTTGTATTCGCTTATGATTCATGCTTGAGTTTTGATCTTGGGACCTCTAGAAACTCCAACAATGGCATCAAGAGCTTAGGTTAAAAGCATGAAAAATGTTAGGGCTAAAATTTGGGCAAACTTGAATTTTGAGCATGATAAATTAAATTGGATGGATTTGTATGCTTAATTGTGTTTGAATTGAAGATTGATTAGGTCAATTTGAAGAAAATATGATTGGATCTTTTTTCCCCCAAATTTTCCTCCTTGGCCGAATATGTAATGTTCTTTAATGTCTTGGGATTTTTGATTTTTGACAATTGGAAGTGTTGGAAATCATTCGGGATGATGATTTAACGTCGATTGGGGAATCAATTGGATTGAATTCGATTTGGACGAAAAATCCCCAAATTGCCAAGTATGTCATGAAACTTTAAATTGGGTAAAATTGATTTGAGCATGCAATTATGAAATTGGATGATTAAGTATGCTTAATACTTGTTTAATTGATGATTGGTTGGATCAATTTGATTAAATATTGTTTGGAACAAATTTCCCCAATTTGAAAGTATGTCATGAAACTTGAAATTGGGTAAAATGAAATGAGCATGCAATTATGAAATGGATGATTAAGTATGCTTAATACTTGTTTAATTGATGATTGGTTGGATCAATTTGATTAAATATTGTTTGGAACAAATTTCCCCAATTTTGATGTGTTGGCCGAATAGGAGTATGCCCTAATTCTTGGTAGTTTTGTTTCGTTGATCATTGGATGACTTGAAACGATTGAGGGTATGTTGATTTAATGTCGAATTGGTTTTTATTGGATTGAAACAAATCGGACATGTAATTAACCTTATTGCCAAGAATAAAGTAAAGCATGTAATGAGTTTGATTTTAATCTTAATGTGTTGGACATGTGATGATGAAATTGAGTATGATTAATTGGACTAATTTAGTGTTTTGGAAATGTTGATTTAGTTGATTAATCATGTAATGCACTTTAAGTAATTAAATTGCTAAATTGGATTTATGTAATTTAATTATTTGAGGCTTAAATTGGATTTGGGCTTCTAATGTTGTAATTGGGCCTATTGGGCTTGATTTTATCAAGTTGGGTTTAGGCCAAATGGATTGGATCCAATTGGGCCCAAAACCTTAACCATAAAGCCCAAATGCAACTAATGGACCTTTGTAATTTAATTGGGCCTAATGGGCCAAAATTAATTTAAAGGCTTATGGGGTAAATCCCGGATTGGACTTTGGTTGCAGGTTTGACCCGAGTGACCAAAAGTCCACGCCTTAATAAATTAATTAAAAGCCCATTAGACTTTAATTAAATTAATATGGATATTAATCGGGCTTTGAGACCCGTAGCGATTAAATTTGGAATTAAGTCGAAAAGGGTTTATTATTAAGTGTGTTATTTAATTTGGAATTAAATAGTGAATTAGAATTAAATACAAATTGAATTGGATTTAATTGTGTAGTTTAATTTAATTCGGGAATTCGTACTTTAAGTACTTATTCGCAAAAACGAGTTTGACTCGAACAAAATCAAATCGTTGTTTGAACATTGGATGATCACATAATTATCAGATTAATTATTTGATTAGATTGATTGATAGCATGCTTATATGAGTGAATACATGGTTGTGATGCATGAATAATGTATATCGGATGGATATTAGATGGGTGGGGCAATTTTAGAAATTGTTGTAATAAATTCGATTTATTAAATTGGACCTGCGAGTCCAGCCTTATCACCTCTATTCTCTTCTCATCTATTCCCCTCAATGTAAATGAGGTTTCTTTAGAAGTGTAGTGTAACGGGTAGAAGTAGTACAAGTGCTAGCTTGAGTGAGAAAGGGAGAGATTTGATCTAGGATCAATGTAAAGTATCCATCCGCATATCATTATTATTTATTTTCATACTCGCTTTATTATGTATTTAGAATGCATGTTTAAGGGTGTATGATGATGAGACCTTAACAAAGATAACTAAATTGGTAGCCAATTTGCACGCGAAAAACCCTCGTTAAATATCAAGCGTTTATTTTCCTTCCATTGAGTGATTTTTACTCAAGATCCGAGATTGGCAGGGGTTGTTGGCCAAAGTCAAGCCCTTGTCCGTCAAAGATGTGTTTTAATCACGAGGCTTTGTTCCATATCGGTGTCGTGTCCAAGTTGTGGTTTTTTGGCCAAAGTCAAGACCACTTCTTGTCCATTGACATTGATTACGAAGCTTCCATGTCAATGGGTCCGCGCTTGACTGGGATCACTAGGTTTGTTGTGCCAAAGCCAAGGCCTAGTTGATTCAGAGGAAAAAGGTTAGGGTATATATTCGATATATAGGCATATATTAGATATATGTTTGGACTTGGATGTCCACCTACTGGATCTAGGAGTTGGATGAGATCCAATTGATCTTCGAGATCTACCTAGTTAATTATCATACAATTTGTTGGCCAAAGTCAAGATTGTGTGATATTTAACGGGATCCTAGCCCACTAGGAAACACGGTTTCCCGAGTACTCGACAGAGGGTTAGAGGCTCGACGAAAAATAGTGGGAGGTAAGAATTGAATTTGCAATACTCGTTCAATTACTCGCCATACGCGCTCATTCAAATTATTTCGTCGTAATATTAAATGTTAGTTGGACTAATATTTAAATTGTTGTTTTAATAAACAGTTGGACTGTATTATACTTGATTATATATAATTGGATTATATTAATCAATATATTTGAATTAATTAATTTCAGTTTACAGTTGATTTTATAATTGGATTATAGTAATCAATGTAATTGAGGTAATTAATTTGGATTATATTTGATTATATAGTTGGACTATTATAATCATTATAATATATATAGTACCACTAATCGTTGATAAATAGTTGGACTATTGTAATCAAGATAAGAAATTGAAAAGTTGGATATTTAAAATATAATCTGGGATTAAAATATTTAAATGATTTAATTTTCAAATTGGGAATAAATAATAGGTTACTTTATTTGATAAAATAACTTATTATACCTTACGCCCAAAATTAAGCAAAATAAGTAGAGCATAAAATCTTTGGAAGATTTATGTGATGATGACTTTAATGCTTAATTTAATATACTTGTCATAAATCTAATTTTAGATTTAAGAAGTATTAAAATTGCAATTTATAATTCTTGGAGAATTAATTGACTATTCTAGAGGAGATAGAGTCAAAGTTTGCAATTGGGCATGTAGCACGAGGTGCACATCGTTTCGATATTCTAAAAACCCAAGGCTTGGCCTAAGGTTCCTAAAATATTGAAAAGGATAATTGACATATACCAAAGTGACTACCATTTGGATATGGAAGACACGAAGGGAATTAAAGAAAGGGCGAGGCTCTAACTTTAAAAATGTTTGTCAAAGTTATGTTCACTACTAGTATTGAAATTAGATTTTAAATACTTAGTGTGTGGTACATAAAATATATGTATTGATGTTCAGAATCTGCTTTGAGCAGGATACTGACTTCAAGCTGAGATTGCTCTGCGAATCGGAAACGGGACGAAAGTCGCTGTTTCGACCGTAGATACCTAAGTTTAGGAACTACCCTTAGGTATGTACTTAAATTAGGAACTGTTATGATGTAACTAGTTTGACTAGAGACATTATCTCTATATCAGTGTTTAATCCGTTACGGATAAAAACCTTTATATTATAGAACACTAAGTGTTTTATTATATAAAGATGATACTGAGATAAATACATTAAATATAAATAACAGAATTTATATTTTGAATATAAATAAAATCTCAAACATATAAAATGACAAATAAATAGCTCAAATTGATTTGATCAATAGAGACTTATTTGTGGCATTGTTGTCTAGGACACAATTTAACGAGACTCGTATATCCACACTTTTGAAGAGTGGGTACTAGGACTGATTTGACTATTCAAATAAGGTCTGCGAATCTAGTTTATTAGGTAAAACACCTAAAACACTATTTACTTGGTAATAGTGTGAAAGCCACCGATCTGTTAGCCCTATTCATGGTGAAATAAGTGGGCCCATATCTAGCTAGGCTAGATGTGAACATGAATATTTCGTGACCTTAACGGATGTGGCATCACGTTATGGTTATGTGTTTCTTTTGAAGAACACAATTCGGAAACTTTTAGAGTTTCGACACGAAAGTAGATAAATAGATCGGCTATAGTATTATTCCGCCGCGGTAAGACCGTAATGAAAATACTTAAGCAGAAGTTTCATACATACATGAAAGAGTACGTATTCTTTCAGATGAGGACTCCTCCCGAGACACGTCAGTTTGACGGTGTGTCCGAACTAAAAACTGAATTTTGTTGGACAAGATAAGGTTTATCACGAGTCGCTCTGAGCTATCATTTCCTTCAAACAGGATATGTATTAACAGTGCAAAACTTATTTAGAATAAGGTTCCATATAAATCTGTTTGACAGATATCATATAGGATATGAACAGGAAAGAAACGGGTTTCTCACTCCTAATAATTTGGGTATGCCAGGCATAACGTTTGGATGATACCAAACTAAAAACCCAAATTGGATAAGTGCCAATATAGGTTATCCTAAGGGAAACCTTAAGTATAGTACTTATAAATCTCACATGAGAACAATATGATTGTTGCTCACCATGCGGTTTTCCTGAGAGGAATACCGATATGCAGTGTCAGTGGGAGGATAGTGATACTCGATGAAAATCGGAGTAATACTATTCAAGGCACGAAGTCCTTAATGGAACACAAATAGTTCATCTATGATGAATCTATACCATTAATCTTCAATACACAAGAACTTGTAGATCGGATAGAGTCAGAAAACAACCTAGGGTATGGGTTCTGATCTAACCTCATAAAGATGTAAATCTTATTGAGGAATACCAACCGACTACCTACGAGGAATGATACAAGGTATCAACTCCCTTTCATGGCAAAGTGCCATGAGTCCAAAATGGATTCCATGTATAACAACTATTTTGGATACTGTTGTTGTACCACAAGGCATTGTGCCTATTGGTACATTAAACGTCTTCAAGGAAGACATACATGGAAGGCAACATACCAACGTACAAAGCTGGGCTTTTGATGGAAAGGTATCGTTATCAACATTGTGTTAATAACGGTTCAACCTTTTACCTGTTGCCATGGTAAATCCATTTTGAAGATGCTTGTTGATAACTGCATATTTCATTTATGAAATGTGTCAGTTACAGATCAAAATCGCTTTCCTGAAAAGGAAACCTTTTGGAGGATGATTAGAACATCCTGACGATTTTGTATAACCAACAAACAAGGTTTGCGGGTTATTCGATCCATGTTTGGATTGATTGAAGCAAGCATAAGGTTCTTGGAACTGTCGTTTTGAAATAATCATAATGATTTATGATTTGACTCAAAACGAAATAATTCTTGTGTATATAAGGAGGTTAGTGGGAGAGGGCACTGACAATGAAATTCCCATAAAACAATTGGTGAAAGCTTGGCTTTCATGGATATTCTTTCAATAGAAATTCTCCGTAGAATTCTGGGGAGTAACAACCTTTATTCAAGGAATAAAAATCTACTGGGATAGATTTGGAGTTGTTAACACTCTCTGGAAATTGTACATTTAAAATGTACTTGTATTGGTGTCTCATACGCTTCGAGCATATGGAGTCACAATCGGGTCAATCCAAGTGATAGTCACTGGTGAAGTTAAGAACATCTGTTAGTATCTTAGAGAACTAAAGATGTTGTCTTAAACTATGGAGAGGAGAACTTGAAGTGACTGGGATCACTGCTGCAAGTTTCCAAACAATTAAATACTACGGTACTATAAAGTTTGAATAACGGGACAGTGAGCTGGAAATATTCCGAGCAAGATAACTGTTGCCGAATAAACAACAAATGCGGATTATTGCTGCAGCTGAGGCAGCAATAGAAGCCATTTGGATCGAAAATAAATCTAATTAGATTAGATATAGTTCTTTTAGCAGCTGAGCTAGGCGTCAGCACAGGCTAAGGAATTAAAGGTCTCATCGACGATCCAGATATATACTTCTATATCATCTGATTCGTTCGGATCATACATCGTGGCGATGTGATGATCGTGTAAATCGCGTTAGACGATAATTAAACAAATCCGCTGACGAAAACCTTTCCTCAGCAATTTGAGCGAACCGTACATAGTTCGGGTGTGGGACACTTGAGTGACTGGCTATGTGCCAAGTGGGAGATTGTTGGACAAAATGACCCATAGCGTCACTATTTGCACAGATCATTGTGTTGTTGTAGCAAATTAACTATGTGACAAGGAAATTGCACTCTCATCATTTATGATTAGATCACCATAGATATATAAATGAAGAGAGGTCCCTATGATTAGTTCCTGGACTGAGAATGATATGAGACAGTATCAGTCCCCGAAGGATTAATCATTAAATATCCCTAGCCGGAGTATTATCGAGACTGGACATCGATAATGCGGAATAGGCTAGTATTGCACTTGTGCACGTTGTGAGGGCACAACGACATAGTTCTCATATATATAAGTGTTGGAGACTTATGCAAGTGCGATAGGAGGTCGTGTTTCACCGATGGTACGGGAAACAGCTTCGCTCTGGATAGACCCTTCGGAATCCCATTGGTATTATGACTATGTGTCTATGGGAGGCCGAAATCAAGGTAGGTGTGTATAGTCTTAACCTGAGACTTACATCGCTAATACTTACGATAATCGATAGACTTTGGTCTTGGTGGTACAGGCTTTAACCGGTTCTGCGTACACCACTTCTGGGTTTATCAGAGAGTCGTAGTGTATTGGATGTGATGTCAAGACGGAAGTATCACTCCAGTCATAGTGGAGATGATGTCACACAGGATACGGTATTAGTGCTCTTAAGTGCTGCGCGGCCATCGGGATATTATGACAAGGTCATGTATATCCGATTATAGAGACTAGTTACCAGACATCCGACATGTGCTTCGTACGGGGCAGACACTTATCCAGCCCTAGGCCTAGCACGTGACTATCCGATACTGGGCCGATATGCACAATACAATGGTATACTACGCTTGATACAGATCTTAAATATTCTTAGATGAATATGACCGGAGAATTGGGTAGACTTGGTGCTTTGCTAGAAGCCAACCTTGTCTTGTAAATCGGTAAAACGTAGTACTTGGTACTCACGTGTTCGGATAGTCCGATGACCGATTTGACTGCCAACATATCCGGGGATCTCATGGGTCGCTTCCCAAAGATTCACCGATGACGTATGACTCGCACTTATATTAATCTGGGATTAATATGATGAGAGAGAGAATTAATCTGGGATTAATTTCGGAGACACTTTATCTAGGATAAAATATCAATTGAAGAGAGAGAAACATTGATTTGGAATTAATCGAGGAATTAATATATTTGATATATTAAACGAAATTAGATTTCGACGCGGAATTAAAATTAGATTTTAATTCGGGCGAGCGAATTAATTTAGAATTAATTCGTTAGCGACGTGAATAGTAATTTCGCTAGGCGAAATTATTTAATCTCGTCGCGACGGAAATGCGTTAATTCGGAATTAGCGAAACCGAGCCCGAAAGTGTTTGCGGACACATTCGTATTTTGAAACGGGTGGAATCCGCAAATCACATCGCGATATCTCATTACTTGACACGAATAGATGATGGATGTATCTAGTCACCTTTATGGGATGATACATTGTCTCTTTTCTCAATGTGAGATAATGATGGCATATGATGAATTTTTTTGGAGGGAAAACCTTTCACGGTTTTTGAAGGGTTTTTTAATTAAAAATTCATTTTGGTATTTGATCTTTATCATTGCTTTTCATTTTTGCTTCACACGGTTTTTGAAACAAAAAGAAAAATGTGAAAAAGAAAATTGAAAAGGCATTTCTCTCATTCTTCTCCTCTCTTCTCTCACGCCATTTCTGGTTTTATGAGGCAGTGAACTGCCGAAAAAACAAAAAGAAATGGAGGGAAGCAAGTGTGTTTTGTGGCAAAACAAGAGTGCTAGCACACTCCGGGATCATGCCAAGGTGATAAGGGAAGTATACCCATGAGTAGGGAACATTTTGATGAAGCTTGAAGCTCGTTTTTCTTGATCAAAATGGCGCAAAACAGAAGCACAAACTGCTGCAGTTCACGCAAATGAGCAGTGGGCAGTGAGCAGAATTTCAGTTCGTTTTGTTGCCCAAATCGCATCTCAACCGCTCGATGTAAGTATTCCGCACTTCCGTCGTTGTATTCGCTTATGATTCATGCTTGAGTTTTGATCTTGGGACCTCTAGAAACTCCAACACAATCGACCTGTAGATACTAGTAATCATTTGACCTCATAAAATTAATAGATTAGGTATTAAGTCCTCGTGGGATCGATACTTTTTATACTACTTGAACGATACGTACGCTTGCGTTATACGCGTGTGAAAGCACCGGTCAGTCACGATGTACTGTGACAACACAGGCGCTATTGCTCAATCAAATGAACCAAGGTCCTACCAGAAATCCAAGCATGTACTTAGGCGATTTATCTCATCAGAGAGATTGTTGAGAGAAAAGAAGTTATATAGAGAAAATACCCACTGAAGATAATCTTGCAGATTCTCTGACTAAAGGGCTGACTCAACAAAAGCTTGATAGACACACCCGAGAGTATGGTGTCCAGATTCATACTTGGTGGCTATATTGTAAGTGGGAGATTGTTAGGGATATGCCCTATACCCAACTGTGGATGGGCTATATGTACATGTATTTGTAATATTTTCATTAATTAATAAAATGACAATCTTTATTATACGTGTCTTACATAACTTATATGAATCATCAAACACTGTAATAAAGCCCTTGGAGTAATAAGATGATGGCTTCCACGCCTTATGAGAATCATTACTCTTAAACGTTCCTAGTCATAGTTTTGTGAATAATCTGGGCATTCACAAAGCGAAGAGACTAGCATGATGATAAGATCCGCCCTTAAGTGGGATAGCCGGTCTCATAGGCTACTAGCGGAGATCCGTTCGCTTGGTATATCACATGGATGCATGAGTTGCTCGTGTCCATCCAACTGACCGTCGAAAGTTTTCACATGGATTGTTTATCCCATGTGTCTGTGAGAACTTTCATGTATTGATTGTATGACTAGTCCTTAGACTTGAGGTTTTTACAATCTTATGTGTGGATCAGATAACTTTGACATTCTCCTTCCCCGGTTCAAAAGATATGGTCATAAGGGTATGATTGGGTCATTTGTTGAAACACATGAAGTTTGTAAAGATACAACAGAGAATCGCCACTCTCTCGGATAATATTTTCTTACAAGAGTAGTATTCCAGTTCGCGGGTTGATATGTGTGATCAGTGTTTGAGATTGTGGCCGCAGTGGAAGAATCTTGTGAGATTCTTGGGTTAGCACGATTCATGACACTATCAACATCATACCTTTGATTATATGGGTAGACACTTTCCATACCCTAGGTCAAACGGTGGGGATACAGTGAGCGAGGGACCGTATCATATGTAAATCACATACATAATGGGTATATATCTTTCATTCTCATTTGGGGGCCTTGTCATGTTGCTAGATGTCAACCTTGGTCATTGAAATCGAAAGACCATATGATCGGAGGATACTTTATGTTTGATTAAATTATCATGATTCATTTCAAGTCCAACTTGAGGGGAACCCAAAATGTCACACACAACAAAGTCGAAATCAATGGTTAACAGTGCACAGTACAAATTTAACAGCATTTATGATTACTGTAAGAATTGATCATAAATGGTTCAATGTGTTTAATTATTGAATATATCATTTATGAGGTTCCATAGTGGCTTAGGGATTGTTGAATGACGATATGGGAACTTTGGGAATTGGAATAAATAAATAAATAAATAAGTAATAAAAGTGAATATTAAAGTGAATAGTAATATGAATAGTAATATGAATAGTAAATTTTTTTATTTGTTATTTGTTTTGAATTCCAATTCGGCCCAAACTCTTATTAGGGTTTTATAATCTCATTAAACCAATAAATTAAGATCCAATGGCTAAGATAAATTAATATTTATCCCACATCAGATTTTTAATTAATTTTGTTGTATTTGGAGCACCTATATAAACCCAAAGAATTCTTTACAATTTTTACACCAAAAACCTTTCATATCTTGGGTTTATATAAGTGAGCAACTCTAAATTTTAAAGAGTAAGCCACTGATTTTGAGGATGCTTAAGTCTAATTGACTAGAGGAATCTCGAGTTAAAAGTCCAAGGGCAAAATACCCGTGCACTCAAGACGTAGTCTTGCCGTTGAGTTTTAGCTTTGGTGTGTGCACCTTTGGAGGTCACACACTTGGGTGGCTCTTTGGAACGTGGAAGAGATTGCTAAGTTCGATGAAAGCTTGTAGATTGGTGGGAGGACTGGATGAGTGTTCGATTCAAGTAAGTCATTTTCTTTCTTTATTTTAATTAGAGTTCTTATGATAGTTATCATGGTTAGGTTTATGTTCTTTGCATGTTTTATGAGTTTTTATGCTTAGAATATATATATATATATATATATATATATATATATATATATATATATATATATATATATGTAAATATAGTAACATGTCTAGGCTTGTAGAATAATCAAAACAAATAGGTCTTGGGCAAAGGGATATCGGCATCATAATTTCTTTTAATTTTCCGATGCGCACTCGCGGCCGCTTCCCAACATCAACATCATACCTTTGACTATATTGGTAGACGCTTTTCATACCCTAGGTCAAACGGTGGGGATACAATGAGGCGAGGGACCGTATTATATGTAAATCGCATACAAAATGGGTATATATCTTCCTTCTCATTTGGGGGCCTTGGCATGTTGCTAGATGTCAACCTTGGTCATTGAAATCGAACGACCGTCTGATCGGAGGATAATTTATGCTCGATTAAATTATCACGATTCATTTCATGTCCAACTTGAGGGGAACCCAAAAGGTCACACACAACAAAGTCAAAATCAATGGTTAACAGTGCACAGTACAAATTTAACAGCATATATGATTGCTGTAGGAATTGTTCATAAATGGTTCAATGTGTTTAATTATTGAACAGATCATTTATGAGGTTCCATAGTGGCTTAGGGATTGGTGAATGACGATAGGGGCACTTTGGGAATTGGAATAAATAAATAAATAAATGGGGGGCGCAGATGGCGCCTCCTTCTTTTTTATTTTATTTATTTTTTATTTGTTTTGAATTTCAATTCGGCCCAAACTCTTATTAGGGTTTTATAATCTCATTAAACCAATAAATTAAGATCCAATGGCTAAGATTAAATTAGCATTTATCCCACATCAGATTTTCTTAATTAATTTTGTTGTCTTTGGAGCACCTATATAAACCCAAAGAATTCTTTACAAATTTTTACACCAAAAACCTTTCATATCTTGGGTTTATATAAGTGAGCAACTCTAAAGTTTAAAGAGTAAGCCACTGATTTTGAGGATCCTTAAGTCTAATTGACTAGAGGAACCTCAAGTTAAAAGTTTTGAGGTATTTGCCTAGGCTAGCACCAAGGGCAAAATACCTGTGCACTCAAGGCGTAGTCTTGCCGTTGAGTTTTGGCTTTGGTGTGTGTACCTTTGGAGTCCACACACTTGGGTGGCTCTTTGGAACGTAGAAGAGCTTGCTGAGTTCGAGGAAAACTTGTAGATTGGAGGGAGGACTGGAGGAGTCTTCGGTTCAAGTAAGTCATTTTCTTTCTTATTTTAATTAGTGTTCTTATGATAGTTATCATGTTTTGGTTTTGTTCTTTGCATGTTTTATGAGTTTTTATGCTTAGAATATATATATAGTAACATGCCTAGGCTTGTAGAATAATAAAAACAAATGGGTCTTGGGCATAGGGATAGCGGCATCATAATTTTTTTTATTTTCCGCTGCGCACTCGCGGCCGCTTCCCAACATTTGTATCCAGGTTTTCAACATATATACCTCCAGAAACATAAGCCGGATGTATCTGGTTATACAGTCGGATTCTCTGTGTGACAGTTGTATATTCGGTCAGACATATATAATATCCGGCCGAATATACGGCATCAGAGAAACAGTGAAATAAGATGCGGAGTTTAAGTTTTTGGGGCCCTCAGGTCGTACCTTACGCATAACTCGGCTTTAAAAACACCTCTGAAGGGTTAGGTTGGTCGTTGGGTCTCTTGCTGAAGACAAGAAACTTATTGAAATCTAGGGTTGCTGTGTTTTTGGTTCGATCTTGGGTTTATTAGCTTTTGTTTTTCTTTGCTATCGTTCTTTTTCAGTCCAAAGGGAAGAAGCCTTATTTTATATTGTTAGACTCTAGTTAATAAGGGAAGAATCTCTTCTAATAAGGATATGAATAGTTATGGAAAGTGATTGAAAAGGAAATGGTGATCTACGGAAGGTGAAATGAATGATTTACGAAAAATAGTTAAGAAGGAAAGTGGAGATCAAATCTTTCTATAAATCTGGAAACTTGATACATATCCAGCCTGACCTAGGGTATGTCCAGCCGGATTTGGTGGCTCTGGCCAAACTTAGGTGATGTCTTGCTTGATTTGGACTCGATACATATCCGACTTGACTTAGGTTATGTCTGGCTGAATTTGGTGGCTCTTTTGGAATCTTTGGAGTTTATTTTCCCTTCTAGCGTTAAACATTACAACCTTCCCAAACTTTCAGACGGTGTCCTTATAAGAGAATTATTATCGGGTTTGCGTAAAAATAGAATGTCTACAAACTTTATCATATTAAAATATCTGAGAAATACGAGTGAGCGATTATTTCGAATTATGTGATAGCTTCAAAACACCAGTGACCGATTATTTCGAATTACGTGATAGCTTCGAAACACCATTTCAAGACATTCGAAACACCACTTCAAGACATTCCAACATATTTTTCAACACTCAAACTCTTATTTTTTCAATATCATTCCATTCCGAAACCTAAACTACTATCCGATAACCTTCCAAAAATATCCCGAAAATTTCGGGATAGTACATAAACTTTTCAACTTCAAAACTGAATCAGCAGTGAAGCTAAGCAACTCATTTGTCATGCTTTAATTTAATGAATGAATATGTATTCAATGGTTTTCCCCAAAATAAGGAGAGTTCCAGCACCATTTTTCAGAAATTAAGTTGGGTATACATTAAACTGAACGGAGGACGTCAACCTAATTAGAAAGGTCCTCTCGAGTCGGTTTTTTTTTTTTATTTCACCATTGCTTATTGGAAAATGTTTTTTTTTTTTCGGGCGCGAAGGAAGTCATGATCAAGCCACAAAAGTAGCAAATACCGATTAACAAGTATTGAATGGGAGGTAGATTGGCGGTAAATAATTATCAAATTATGTTTTTGAATTTAGGGAGATTAAAAAAATTTGGGATAATTAGAAATTTTATTATTCTATTTAGGTTCGGATAAAGTGATTTAATCATGAATTTTCCAACATTTTCAAAAATAAAAAATATTGAATTCCCAGCATGCAAAACCATTAATTTGTTGGCATTTTTAGATAGAAGTTGATGGATCTGGGCGGGGGAGAATCCGAGCAAGTCTGTGAGAATTTATTAGCCGTACATTTCTTTTAGTACAAATTTAAGTCTCTGGGTATCAAGCGCTTGTCCAACGTGGAGGACTTCAGAAAGCTTTCGAAGAGAAGAATCCAGTTCCATAAGTCTTTTTTCGTATTTCCTCTTCTTGTACAAGTTCCAACGATGGACGTTTGAGCACTCAGAAACAAGAGCTTCAGCTTTCTTCAGTTGCTGAAGAAACAAACGAGTGATCTCTTCTCTTTTGTAGTCGTCAAGCTCCTGATTTAATCTATCCATTTCTTTGATCAAAGGAGTTAAGACGTTGACTCTGTATTCCAAGCAATAAAGGGCGTTTTTGAAGTTGCTACACCTTGACTTTGATTCTCTTACAGCCGTAAATAGCTCTTGAAATGCAACACCTAGAATGGCCCCTGCTATAAGACTTCCCACTGCCGTTGCCGTTATCGTTGCCGTTGCCGCCATTGCCGTTTAGCCTTTATTTATGAGATAGATCAAGGAGCGAATGTTGCTGTAATTGCAACAACTAGACAGTCAATTAAATAGTAAAGTCTTCATTAACTTCAACTAATTAAAGAAACCCAATTGGTATATAATACTTGAGCGGAGTCAAATGTGTAACCCAATTAAAGAAACCCACGGTCGTTTTCTCTCGACTCGGTCTATTGATTTCGTCGTTGCATATCCTTGGGAACCTCCCCTCTCAAATGAAAAACTAGTTAATTAGGTACTTGCATTCAAGCCACATGGTTGAAACTTTCAAAGCAATGTATGTTAGATTTCATTATTTATTTACATTTTTGCCATCATGTGCAAGCAGCATTACTGAACGCGTGTTTTGTATTTTCTGAATTCATAAAACAGAAAAATAAATTTAAAAACGATATCGAATAAGACATATTTACATGATGGCATTATTGCCATAATGTGTAAGCAACATTAAAGAATAGATATTTGCTATTATTACACCGAATTCAACAACTGATTTTAACTTTGAATCTCTCCATTTCTCGTGCCAACAAATCTAAAATATTCCTAAAATATGTTTAATATATTTTACATTATTTTATTATACAATACAATAGTAGAATCACATAACTATAGTGTATGGCCCATTAGGTTCATTCTCAAGTCAGACATGGAATTGGTAATGATAGATAAAATCCACATTATTATCCTTCTATGAATACATCTTGTGGTTTCCATATTACAATTAT
>SKCR01003824.1:0-45548 GCA_019454045.1 Zanthoxylum bungeanum | reverse complement strand
AAATCAAGGGATGTTCCCTATCACTTTAGTTGACCCTTTTGTGTGCTAGCACTTAATATTTTTGAAACAAAAATCACTTAGCAAGAAGCCTAGCTTCACGTCAATGGAGAGGCAAAAGAGAGAAGAATTCGGCCCTTGGAGAGAAAGTGAGAAGTTGTTGACTTGTTTTTAATTTTCAAAAAATTAAAAGAAATATACCAAATCTCAAATTTGGTAAAAGTCTATCACACATCAAGATAATGTGTTTAACAAGTTATCATCAAATCTACACTAACTTCCATCACCATAAAGGTAAATGTTTGACTTGTGATGTGACTTGAGGTGGGCCCCACTTGATTCAAAATCCGAGTGGGCCCGCAAACATATTCCGGGCTTGGGTTCGTTAATTCTGAATTAATAAATTTTCCGTTCCAACTTAATTAAATCAAATTAATTAAATAATTATGCCTAGCAAAATTACTATTAAAGTCACTCGTGAATTAATTCTAAATTAATTCGTTCGCCTGAATTAAAATCCAATTTTAATTCCGTTATGAAATCTAATTTCATTTAATATATCGAATATATTAATTTTATCGATTAATTCAAAATTAATCGTTCTCTCTCTTCTATTTGATTTTTATCCCAGATTAATTTTCTCTCTCTCATAATTAATCCTAGATTAATTCTGTTCGAGTCAAACGTCTTCGGTGAATCTTCGGGAAGCGACCCATGAGATCCGTGGATATGTTGGCAGTAAATCCGGTCATCGGACTATCCGAACATGTGCGCACCCGGTACCACATTCTTACCGATTTACAAGACATGGTTGGCTTCTAGCAAATCACCGTGCCTACCCAATTCTCCAGAAATATTCTTTAAGGAATATATAATCTTTGTCAGACGTAGTATACATAGTATTGCGTATTGCGATCCAGTATCAGATGTAACATGTAAAGCCTGGGGCTGGAATAATGTCTGCCCCATACGAAGCATATATCGGATCACAAACAACTAGTCTCTATAATCGGATAATCATGACAAAGCGTATTGATTGTCGCAAGTATTAGCGATGCAAGTCTCAGGTTAAGACCAAATACACCTACCCTGAATCAGATTCCCATAGGCACATAGTCATATTGCCAATGTGATTCCGAGGGGCTACCCAGAGCGAAGCTGTTCCCGTACCATCGCTAAACACAACCTCCTATCACACTTGCATAAGTATCCAATACTTAAATATATGGGAACTATACTATTATGCTCCGACAACGCGCACAAATGCAATACTAGTCTATTCCGCATTATCGATGTCCAGTCTCGATAATACTACGACTAGGGATATTTAATGATTAAACCTTAGAGCATTGATACTGTCTCATATCTTATAATCTGGAACTAATCATAAGGACTTTTATCATTTATATATTCAAGTAATCTAATTTCAAAATGATAAAATTGAAATTTCCTTTGTCACATAGTTAATTTATACAAAAACCACAATGTCTTTTACAAATAGTGACGCTATGGGTCATAATTGTCTAACAATCTCCCACTTGGCCTATAGCCAGTCACTGAAGTATCTAACACCTGAACTATGTACATGTCGCACAAACTTTTGCTGAGGAATAGCTTTCGTCAGAGGATCTACAATGTTGTCATCTGATGCGACCTTCTCGATCTTCACATCGCCATGATGTATGATCTCACGAATCAGATGGAAACATCGAAGAACATGGTTGGATCATTGATGAGACTACGGTTCCTTAGCATGTGCTATAGCCCCGTTATTGTCACAATATAATGGAACTCGCTCAGCCGCTAACGGAACTACTTCTAATCCAATTAGGAATTTACGGATCCAAACTGCCTCTTTTGCTGCCTCAGCTGCAGCGATGTATTCCGCTTCTATTGTTGAATTGGCAACAGTCTCTTGCTTCGAAGATTTCCAGCTTACTGCTCCATTGGTCAAACAAAATATGTACCCAGTGTTAGGTTTTTATTAAGTCCCAAAGATCAATTCAAGCAATGAAATACATATGTGAATACTCGTAAAAGCATGGCAGAATCATACTTACAACGATCGGCTTTTGCGATGTGAGGAACGATAAAAAATCTTCAAGCTTTGGCTCCTTGAACTCTCGGCTTTCTTCAAAATTTAGAGCTTCATTTTCGGTCCTTCAAGCTCCAAGCTTGGTGTGTGCATTCCATGCCCACGGGTGGGTTTCCCTATCACCTTCGCAAGACCCCGAATGTGTGCTAGCACCTAAGAAATTTTGTCGCAAAACTTCCTATGCTTCTCCTACATCTCACGGCAATTGCAGTAAAAATGGAGGAAAAATGGCCCCTTAGGCGTGAGAGAGAGAGGGAGAGAGTAGTGAGAAAATGTGTTGTGTGTTTTGTATATCTAATACCAAAATAAAAGTCAAATACCAATTAATAAAATAATGGTATATGTCTTTCAATCACACTTGAGTGTCTAACACTCTTCCATCATTTCTCATCAACATCCATCAATCAAAGTGACTAAAGTTGACAAGTGATGTGACGCGTGAAGTGACTTGTGGGCCGCACTTGAATTCAAAATGCGAGTGCGCCCGCAAACACTCTCGGGCTCGGGTTCGCTAATTCCGAATTAACGAATTTTCCATAGCGACGTAATTAAATCAAATCAATTAAATAATTTTGCCTAGCAAAATTACTATTCACGTCGCTAGCGAATTAATTCTAAATTAACTCGTTCGCCCGAATTAAAATCTAATTTTAATTCCGTGTCGAAATCCAATTTCGTATAATATATGGAATATATTATTTTATCGATTAATTCCAAATTAATCATTTTCTCTCTCTAAATAATATTTTATCCCAGATAAAATATCTCTGATCCCTGATTAATTTTCTCTCTCTACTAATTAAACCCAGATTAATAAAGTGTGAGTCATACGTCATCGGTGAATCTTTGGGAAGCAACCCATGAGATCCCCGGATATATTGGCAGTAAATCCGATCGTCGGACTATCCGAACACGTACGTACCTAGTACTTACATTTTTATCGATTTACAAGACATGGTTGGCTTCTAGAAAAACACAGTGCCTACCCAATTCTCCAGAAATATTCTTATAGGAATATGTGATCTATATCAGGCGTAGTATACGTAGTATTGCATATTTCGATCCAGCATCGGATGTCACGTGCAAGGCCTGGGGCTGGAATTGTGTCTGCCCCGTACGAAGCACATATCAGATCTCTGGTAACTAGTCTCTATAATCGGATAAACATGACCTAGTCATAATATCCTGATAGCTGCAGCATATAAGAGCACCAGTTCCGTATCCTACGTGATCATCATCTCCACTATGATTGGAGTGATACTTCTATCTCGACATCACACCCAATACACTACGATTCTCAATATACCCAGAAGAGGCGTACACATAACCTGTTAAAGCCTTGGACGACCAAAACCAAAGTATATTGATTGCCACAAGTATTAGCGGTGCAAGTCTCAGGTTAAGACCAAATACACCTACCTTGATTCGGACTTCCATAGACACATAGTCATACTACCAATTGAATTCCGAGAGGTGTATCCAGAGCAAAACTGTTTCCGTACCATCGGTAAACACAACTTCTTATTACACTTGCATGAGTATCTTATACCCAAATATATGAGAACTATGTCGTTATGCTCCCACAACGCGTACAAGTGTAATATTAGTCTTCTACGCATTATCGATGTCCAATCTCGATAATACTCTGACTAAGGATATTTAATGATTAAAACTTCGTGGATTGATACTGTCTCATATCATCTCAATCTGGAACTAATCATATGACCTTTCATCATTTATACATCTTGGTAATCTAATTTCAAATGATAAAAGGGAAATTTCCTTTGTCACATAGTTAATTTGTACAACAACACCATGATCTGTACAAATAGTGATGCTATAGGTCATAACTGTCCAACAATCTCCCACTTGGCCTATAGCCAATCACTCAAGTTTCCTATACCCGAACTATGTACGGTTCGCTCAAACTTCTGCTGAGAAAATACTTTCGCCAGCGGATTTGCTTGATTATCATCTGATACGATTTATTCGATTATCACATCGCCACGATGTATGATCCGAACGAATCAGATGAATATTTGAAGTATATATCTGGATCGTTGATGAGAACATTAATTTTTTAGGCTGTGCTGTAGCCTAACTCAGCTGCTAACAGAACTACTCTAATCTAATTAGATTTATTATCGACCCAAATGGCTTCTATTGCTGCCTCAGCTGTAGCAATAACCCGCTTGTGTTATTTATTCGGCAAAAATATCTTGCTTGGAAGATTTCCAGCTCACTGTTCCATTATTCAAACTTTATAGTACCGTTGTTACGACTTATAGTCGTTTATTATCGGTTAGGAAACTTGCAACAGTGAACCCAGTCACTTCAAGTTCTCATTCTCCATAGTATAAGACAGCATCCTTAGTTCCTCTAAGATACTAAAGGATGTTCTTAACATCAATCCAGTGACTATCACTTGGATTGGCCTGATTGTGACTCCATATGCTCAAAGAATATGAGACACCAGGTCGCATACCTTTATTTCAATGTACGAGTTCTCAGAGAGTGTCAACAACCTTTAGATATATCCCAGTAGATTCTTATTCCTAGAATAAAGGTTGTTTCTCCCAAGAATTCTACGGAGAATTTTCATGAAAGCCAAGCTTTCACCGATTGTATATTTATGGGAATGTCATTTCCAAGAAATGATATGTCATCATTACATAGGACATTCATTGTCAGTGCACTCCCACTAACCTCCTTATATACACAAGAATCATTTTCGTTTTGAATTAAATCATACACCATTACGATTACATCGAAACGATAGTTCTAAGAACCCTATGCTTGCTTCAACCATACATGGATCGAATAACCTGCAAACGTTGTTTGCTAGTTATGGTACGAAAAAATCATCAGGATGTTGTAAACATCCTCCAAAAGGTTTCCGTTTAAGGAAAGTGACTTTGACGATCAGCTACCATATTTCATAAATGAAACATGCAGCATCAGCAAGCATTATCGAAATAGATTTAACAATGGCAACGGTAAAAGGTTTCGTTGTAATCGACACAATGTTGATAACGATACCTTTTCGCTACAAGCCCAACTTAGTACGTTGGTATGTTGCCTTCCATATACGTCTTCCTTGAAGACTTATATAGTACCAATAGGCATAATGCCTTGCGGTACATCAACTAGTGTCTAAACATAGTTGGTATACATGGAATCCATTTCGGATATCATGGCACTTTGCCATAATAGGGAGTCAATACCTTGTATCATTTCCTCAAACGTAGTCAGTTCGTATTCCTCAATAAGATTGACATCTTTACGAGGTGAGATTAGAACCATACCCCAGGTTGTTTTCTTACTCTCTCCGACTTACGTGGTTCTTGTGTATTCGAAGATTATTGGTATAGTTTCATCCTTGATGAAATATTTATGTTCCATTAAGGAATCGGTGCCTGGAACAATATTACTTCGATTTTCATCGAGTTTTACTTTCCTCCCACTTACCACTGCATATAGGTATTCCTCTTAGGAAAACCGCATGGAGAGAAACAATTAAATTGTTCTCTTGTGAGTTGTATAAGTACTATACTTTTGTTTCCCTAGGATAACCTAAAATTAGACACTTATCCGATTTGGGTTCTAGTTTGGTATCATCCAAACATATGCCCAACATTCCCAAATCTATAGGAATGAGAAAACCTAGTTTCTTTCCTGTTCATATCTAATATGAAGTCTGTCAAACAGATTTTTATGGAACCTTATTCAAAATAAGTTTTGTACTATTTAATGCGTATCCGTTGAAGGAAATGGTAGCTCAGAGCGACTTATGATTAACCTTATCATGTCTAATAAAATTCGGTTTCTCCGTTCAGACACACCGTCAAACTGACGTGTTCCGGGAGGAGTCCTCATTGAAAGAATACTATACTCTTTCAAGTATTTGAGAAACTTATTGCTTAAGTATTTTCATCATGGTCTAACCGTGATGGTTTAATACTTTAGCCGATCTATTTGTCTATTTCGTGTCGAAACTCTAAAAGTTTCTGATTTGTGTTTCAAAAGAAACACATAACCATAACGCGATGCCACATCCGTAAAGGTTACGAAATATTCATATCCACTTCTAGTCTAGCTAGACATGGGCCCACTTTCGTCACTATGAACGAGGGGTAACAGATCGGTTGCACTTGCACTTTTACCAAGTAAAAATTGTTTTAGGCACTTTGCCCAATAAACTAGATTCGTAGACATTTTTTGAATAGAATCAAATTTGTCCTAGTACCCACTCTTCGAAAGTGTGGATATATGAGTCTTGTTTAATTGTGTCATAGACAACAATGCCACTTATAAGTCTCAACTGATTAATTCAGTTTGAGTTATTTGTTTGTCATGTTATATGTTTGAGATTTATTTATATTCAAAATATAAATACTGTTATTCACATCTAATGTGCTTATCTCAATATCATCTTTATAAAATGAAACACTTTAGTGTTCTAGAATATAAAGGTATACCCGCAACGGGTTAAACCCTGATATAAAGATAATGTTTCTAGTCAAACTAGTTACATTGTAACAGTTTCCTAATTTAAGTACACACCCGAAGGGTAGTTCCTAAACTTAGGTATCTACGGTTAAAACAGCGACTATCGTCCCGTTTCCGACTCGCAGATAAATCTCAACTGAGGTCAGTATCCTGCTTATCAGTAGATTCTGCACATCAATGCATATTTATGTACCACATCAAATATCTAGAATCCAATTTTAATACTAGCAGTGAACATATTTATGACAAACATATTTGAAGTCGGAGCCTTGCATCATCTTCATTTCCTTCATGGCTGCCTTGTCCATACGGCAATAGCACTACAATGACCCCGTTTGGCACAATTTAGGCAGATATCTTGGGATATGTCTTATGTCTTCCCAGAAGATTATAATGATTTTTTCCTTTGCCCATTTTCCACACCCCAGAAGCCTTTGGCCAAGCCTTGGCCTTCTGGGATGTCGAAGTAAGATACGCCTTGTGCTTCTTGCCTTATTGCAAACTCTGGCTTTGTCTCATTGAGCATAGCCATTAACTCTCCAAGAGTTTACTATTGCAATTTAGTACTTCTAAGATCTATGGATAGATCTATGAAGATCCTTCAATTTCAATATCATACTATAAGGATCTAATCCTTATTTCTGACTAAGAAATTAAGGAGTCTATTTGGCAAGCATAATGGATTAAGCACTAAAGTTATCATCACATGAATATTCCAAAGATCATGCTCTTACTATTTGCTCAACTCCGGGCTTAGGCTCAAGACGTCACTCTATCAAATAAAGTAATTTCTCGGTCTCCAGGACTATCCTAAGATTTTATTTCCAATTTGAAAATTAAAGCCGTTTAAAATATTTTCACCCAGGATTATGTTCTAAACGTTAATCTTTCAATTATCTTGATTCCAATAGTCCAACTATCGAATCAATGATTTTAGGTACTATTTATTATAATGATTACTATAGTCCAACTATATAATCAACTATAATTTAAATTAGTTAAATTCAATTATATTGATTACTATAATCCAATTATAAAATCAACTATTAATTGAAATTAGTTAATTCAAATATATTGATTACTATAATCCAATTATATAATCAACTATAAATGAAATAGTTTGAATATAGTCCAACTGTTAAATTAAAACAATGATTAATTATTACTCCAACTAATATATTAATGTAACGACGAAAAATTTGAAATGAGCGCGTATGGCAAGTAACTAAACGAATATTGCAAATTTAATACTTGCCTCCCACAATTTTTCGGTGAGCCTCTAACACTCTGTGGAGTACTCGGGAAACCTTGTTTCCTAGTGGGCTAAGATCCCGTTAAATAACACACAATCTTGACTTTGGCCAACAAATTGTATGATAATTAACTAGGTAGATCTCTAAGATCAATTAATTAGATCCAGTAGGTGGACATCCAAGTCCAAAACATATATCCTATATATGCCAATATATCCAATATATTGCCTAACCTTTTTCCTCTGAATCAACTAAGCCTTGGCTTTGGCACAAAAAACTTTGTGATCCCAGTTAAGCGGAACCCATTGACCTTGGAAAGCTTCGTAATCGATGTCGATGGACAAGAAGTGATCTTGACTTTGGCCAACAAATCACAACTTGGACAAGACACCGATATGGAACAAAGCCTTCATGATTCAAACACATCCGCGACGGAAAAAAGGTCTTGACTTTGGCCAATAAACCAGTGCCAGTCTTGGATCTTGAGTAAGAATCACTCAATGGAAGGAAAAACGCTTAATATGTTGTGAGGGTTTTTCGCGTAATTGGCAACCAATTAATTATCTTTGTTAAGGTCTCATCATCATACACCCTTAAACATGCATTCTAAACACATAATAAGGCGCATATAAATAAATATAATAATGATATGCGGATGGATATTTAACACATTGTTCCTAGAACAAATCTCTCCCTTTCCTCTCTCCCACTAGCACAAGTATTACTTCTACCGGATTACATAACACTTCTAAAGAAACCTCATTTACATTGAGGGGAATATGTGAGAAGAGAAATACAAATAGTAAGGAGGTAATAGGCTGGACATGCATGTCCAATTTAATAAATTCTAAATTTATTACAACAATTTCCAAAATTGCATCACCCATCTAATATCCATCTGATATACATTATTCATACATTACATCCATGTATTCACACAAGCATGTTATCAATCAATCTAATCCAATTAATTAATCTGAATATTAATGACCATCCATGTTGGACAATTATGACCCATATCATCACTATTTGTACAGATCATGGTGTTGTTGTATAAATTAACTATGTGACAAATGAGATTGCACTCTTATCATTTGTGATTAGATCACCTAGATATATAAATGATATGAGGTCCCTATGATTTGTTTCGGGACAGAGAATGATAAGAGACAGTATCAGTCCACGAAGGATAAATCATTAAATATCCCTAGTCAGAGTATTATCGAGATTGGACATCGATAAATACGTAAAAGACTAGTATTACACTTGAGCACGTTGTGAGGGCACAACATCATAGTTTTCATATATTTGGGTGTAGGATACTCATGCTAGTGTAATAGGAGGTTGTGTTTTACCGATGGTATGGGAAACAACTTCGCTCTCGATAGACCCCTGTGGAATCCCATTGGTAGTATGACTATGTGTCTATGGGAGTCTGCAATCAGGGTATGTGTATTTGGTCTTAATCTGAGACTTGTACCGCTAATACTTGTGACAATCAATATACTTTGGTTGAGGTCGTCTAGGACTTTAACAAGTTCTGTGTACGCCAATGCTAGGTATATTGAGAATCGTAGTGTGTTGGGTGTGATGTTAAGACGGAAGTATCACTCCAGTCATATGGAAATGATGGTCACATAGGATACAGAACTTGTTCTCTTAAATGCTTGAGCTATCGGGATATTGTTACAAGGTCATGTATATCCGATTATAGAGACTAGTTACTAGACATCCGATATGTGCTTCGTACGGGGCAGACACAATTCCAGCCCCAGGTCTTGCACGTGAACATCCGATACTGGATCAAAATACACAATACTACGGTATACTACACTTGATATAGATCTAATATTCTTCTAAGGATATTTCCGGAGAATTGAGTAGGCATGGCGATTTGCTAGAAGCCAACCTAGTCTTGTAAATCGGTATAATGTAGTACGAGGTACTTACGTGTTCGGATAGTCCGACGACCGTATTTACTGCCAACATATTCGGGGATCTGATGGGTCGCTTCCCAAAGATTCACCGATGATGTATGACTCGCACTTTGTTAATCTGGGATTAATTAGATGAGAGAGAAAATTAATCTGGGATTAATTACGGAGATATTTTATCTGGGATAAAATATTAATTAAAGAGAGAGAACGATTAATTGGAATTAATCAAAAAAATAATATATTCGATATATTATGCGAAATTAGATTTCGACGCGGAATTAAAATTAGATTTTATTCGGGCGAATGAATTAATTTAGAATTAATTCTTTAGCGACGTTAATAGTGATTTCGCTAGGCGTAATCATTTAATTGCGTCGTAATGGAAAATTCGTTAATTTGGAATTAGCGAACCCGAGCCCGGGATTATTTGCGAGCGCATTCGCATTTCGAATTCGAGTGCGGCACACAAGTCAAATCGAGCGTCAAATCATTAGTCACATCAAGCGTCAAATCAAATGTCACTTTGAGTGATGTGACAAGTTGTCACTTGATTGAGTGATGTGAGATGAAAGAAAGCATTTAATGTTTTTCTTTTGAAAATTGAAAAAGTGGTAAAATGTTTAATTTTTTGGAAAATATAAAACCTTTACATTTTATTTTCTCTCTCTCACTTTTCGGTCTTCCCTCTCTTTTCCCTCCTTCTCTCTCTCGGTTTAGAGCCACAGTTTCTTCTTGTTCTTGTTCTGGTTCTGCCGAATGAAATGAGAAGTAAAAGAAGTGATTTTGTTGCAAAATCTTATGCTAGCACACACTTGGGTCAATACAAAGGTGATAGTGCAGTGTTCTTGTGAGCTTGGAATCCGTTTTTAAGCTTGAAGCTTGGAGCTTCAATGGAGATCTTCAATGGCTGAATGATGAGGAGCCAAAACAGTCAAACCGAGCAGCCCACTGCCTCAACAGCTACTGCCGAGCTTCAAGGAAGAGTTTGAAGGTGTCTTCTTCCCGTCGCAAGATCCGGTCAATGTGAGTATGTATTCCGCCTTACTCCTTTGTGTATTCATGCGAATTTTGTGCTTGATTTCATGATCTTGGGACCTAATATAGAAACCAACAATGGTATCTTGAGCTTTGATCAAGCATGAAAAAGTTAGGGTTTGAAATTGGGTAAAATCAATTGAAGCATGATTTGGTTAAATTGATTGATTAAGTATTCTTGTATGTTGATTAATTGAAGTTGTGCATTATCAATTTCATGAAATTGGATTGGATCCATTTTTCCCCAAATTTTTGGGCATGGCCGAAAATTGTAAACCCTTATGTCTTGGAATAATTTTGTTTTTTGATCATTGGATGACTTAAAACAATAGGGTAATGTTGTTTTGAAGTTCAATTGGGTTGAATTTTGATTTGGAACAATTTTCCCTTTAAAAGTAGGCTTGGCCGAATTCTTTGAATTTTTGAAATTCATTGTGTTTTTTTTATTTTAATTCATTGGATGAGTTGAATTGATTTGGGAAATGATGATTGTGGATTCAATTGGATTGAAACCAAATCGGATTGGAAAAACCCCTAATTGACGAGACTTTAAGCATGTAAAATGGGTTTGTTCTTGTTAAATTGTGTTGGACACTATTTGATGTTAAAGTGCATGATTAATTAGGCTAATTGATGTTTTAGAAATATTAATTGGGTGATTAATTGTGTATTACACTTAGGTTAATTAATTGTGGAATTTGGAATTTTATAAGTTAATTAATTGGGCTTGTTTTTGGAAATGGGCCTTAAAGGTTGTAATTGGGCTTTTGGGCTTGGTTGTACCAAGTTAGGTTTAGGCCAATTTGGTTGGATCCAATTGGGCCCAAAACCGCATCCAAAAAGTCCAATTATGACTTAATGGACCTTAATTATTTAATTGGGCCTAATGGGCCAATTGATTTCTTCTGGGCTTATGGGGTAAATCCCGGATTGAACTTTGGTTATCGGTTTGACCCGATTTGACCAATTCCACACCTTAAAGAAATTAATTAAAAGCCCATTGGACTTTAATTAAATAAACATTAGATGTTAATCGGGTTTTGAGACCCGTTGCGATTAAATTTGGAATTTAAGTCGTAAAGGTTCGTTAATAAAAGAGTAATATTTAATTTGGAATTAAATAGTGAATTAGTATTAAATACAAATTGAATTGGATTTAATTTTGTAGTTTAATTTAATTCAAGAATTTGTACTTTGAGACTTATTCGCAAAACGAGTTTGACACGAGAAAAAATCAAATCGTTGTTTGAACATTGGATGATCACTAATTATCAGATTAATTAATTGGATTAGATTGATTGATAACATGCTTGTATGAATACATGGTTGCGATGCATGAATAATGAATATCAGATGGATATTAGTCGGGAGGGACAATTTTGGAAATTGTAATAAATTCAATTTATTAATTGGACCTGCGTGTACAGCCTTATCACCTATATACTCTTTGTATTCTCTTCTCACCTATTCCCCTCAATGTAAATGAGGTTTCTTTAGAAGTGTAGTGTAACGGGTAGAAGTAAATACATGTGCTAGCGGGAGAGAGAAAGAGAGATTTTATCTAGGATCAATATAAAGTATCCATCCGCATATCATTATTATTTTTCATATGCGCTTTATTATGTGTTTAGAATGCATGTTTAAAGGTGTATAATGATGAGAACTTAACAAAGATAATAAATTGGTTGCCAATTTGCATGCGAAGAAACCCTCGTTAAATATTAAGCGTTTTCCTTCCATTGAGTGATTCTCACTCAAGATCCGAGACTGACATTGGCTTGTTGGCCAAACTCAAGGCCTTTGTCTGTCGAAGATGTGTTTGAATCACGAAGGCTTTGTTCCATGTCAGTGTCTTGTCCAAGTTGTGGTTTGTTGGCCAAAGTCAAGACCACTTCTTGTCCATCGACATTGATTACGAAGCTTTCCATGGTCAATGGGTCACGCTTGACTGGGATCACTAAGTTTGTTGTGCCAAAGCCAAGGCTTAGTTGATTCGGAGGAAAAAGGTTAGGTAATACATTTGATGTAGTGGCATATATAAGATATATGTTTCAGGCTTGGACGTCCCCTACCGGATCTAGGAATTGGATTGGATCCAATCGATCTTAGAGATATACCTAGTTAATTATCATACAATTTGTTGGCCAAAGTCAAGATTGTGTGATATTTAACGGGATCCTAGCCCACTAGGAAAGACGGTTTCCCGAGTACTCGACAGAGGGTTAGAGGCTCACCGAAATATAGTGGGAGGCAAGAATTGAATTTGCAATACTCGTTCAATTACTCTCCCATACGCTCAATCACAAATTATTTCGTCGTTAAATTAAATGTTAGTTGGACTAATATTTAAATTGTTGTTTTAATAACAGTTGGACTGTATTATAGTTGATTATATAATTGGATTACAGTAATCAATATATTTGAATTAATTAATTTAATTTCAATTTATAGTTGATTTTATAGTTGGACTATAGTAATCAATATAATTGAGGTTAATTGATTTAAATTATATTTGATTGTATAGTTTGACTATAATAATCATTATAATATATAGTACCACAAATCGTTGATTAAATAGTTGGACTATTGGAATCAAGATAATATTGAAAGATTGGCATTTAAAACATAATCCTGGGGAAAATGTTTTAAATGGTTTAATTTTCAAATTGGGAATTATTTCAGGATGGTCCTGGAAAAATAATAAGTTATTTTATTTGATAAAATAATTTATTAAGCCTAAGCCCGAAGTTAAGCAAATAGTAGAGCATAATCTTTGGAAGATTTATGTAATGATAACTTAAGTGCTTAATCCATTATGCTTGTCGCAGTAGACTCCTTAATTTATGAATCAGAACTAAGGATTAGATCCTTAAAAGTATTATGACGAAATTGAAGGATATTCATAAATCTATGTTTAGATCTTTGAAATATTAAAATTGCAATAAATAATTCTTGGAGAATTAATGACTAATCTCGAGGAGATAAAGTCAAACTTTGCAATTTGGCAAGTAGCGCAAGGCGCACCATACTTCGATATTCCAGGATGCCAAGGCTTGGCCAAAGGTTTCTGGAGTGTGAAAAAGGGCAAAGGCAAAATCATTATAATCTTCTAGGAAGATAAAAGGACATATCCTAAGAAGGAATTGAAGACGAGAAAGGCTCTGACTTCAAAAAAATGATTGTCATAATTATGTTCACAGCTAGTATTAAATTAGATTTTAAATACTTAGTGTGGTACATAAAATATATGTATTGATGTTCAGAATCTGTTTTGAACAGGATACTGACTTCAATAGAGATTTATCTGCGAATTGAAAACGGGACGAAAGTCGTTGTTTTAACGTAGATACCTGAATTTAGGAACTACCTTCGGGTATGTGCTTAAATTAGGAAACTGTTATAATGTAACTAGTTTGACTAGATACATTATCTTTATATCAGTGTTTGACCCGCTGCGGGTGAACCTTTATATTCTAGAACACTAAAGTGTTTTATTATATAAAGATGATATTGAGATAAACACATTAGATGTGAACAACAAAATTTATATTTAGACTATAAATATATCTCAAATATATAACATGACAAATAAATAGCTCAAACTGATTTGATCAGTTAAGAAACTAATTGTGGTATAGTTGTCAGGGACACTATTAAACAAGAATCGTATATCCAAACTTTCGAAGAGTGGGTACTAGGACTTATTTGATTCTATTCAAATAAAGTCTACGAATCTAGTTTATTGGACAAAGTGCCTAAAACACTATTTACTAAGTAAAAGTGCCAGTGCCACCGATCTGTTAGCCCTAGTTCATAGTGAAGCAGTGGGCCCATGTCTAGCTAGGCTAGATGTGGATATGAATATTTCGTGACCTATAAGGATGTGGCATCGCGTTATGGTTATGTGTTTCTTTTGAAACACAAATCGGAAACTTTCACAGTTTCGACACGAAATAGACAAACATATCGGCTAAAGTATTAAACCGTCACGGTAAGACCGTAATTGAAATATTTAAGCAATAAGTTTCTCGTATACTTGAAAGAGCATAGTATTCTTTCAATGAGGACTCCTCCCGGAACGCGTCAGTTTGACGGTGTGTCCAAACAAGATTAACCGAATTTTGTTAGACATGATAAGGTTAATCACGTGTCGCTCTGAGCTACCATTTTCTTCAACGGATAAGCTTTAACCAGTGCAAGAACTTATTTTGAATAAGGTTCCATAATATATGTTTGACATATCTCATATTAGATATGAACGGGAAAGAAACCGGGTTTCACATTCCTGTAGATTTGGGAATGCTAGACATATGTTTGGATGATACCAAACTAAAACCCAAATATGATAAGTGCCAAATGTAGGTTATCCTAGGGATAACATAAGTATTGTACTTATACATCTCACAAGAGAACAATTAGATTGTTTCTCACCATGCGGTTTTCCTAAGAGGAATACCGATATGCAGTGGTAAGTGGGAGGATAGTATAACTCGATGAAAATCGGAGTAATACTGTTCAAGGCACCGAATCTTAATGGAACATAAATAGTTCATCAAGGATGAGACTATTACCAATAATCTTCAAATACACAAGAACCGCGAAGGTCTGATAGAGTCATAATACAACCTGGGGTATGGGTTTCTGATCTAACCTCATAAAGATGTATATCTTTTGAGGAATACCAACGACTACATATGAGGAAGTGATACAAGGTATCGACTACCTATTATGGCAAAGTGTCATGATATCCGAATTGGATTCCATGTAAATTAAATATATTTGGAGACTAGTTGATGTACCACAAGGCATTGTGTCTTCTGGTACTATAAGTCTTCAAGGAAGACGTACATGGATTATGACCCATAGTCTACAATTATGACCCATAGCGTCACTATTTGTACAGATCATGGTGTTGTTGTACAAATTAACTATGTGACCAAGGAGATTGCACTCTTATCATTTGTGATTAGATCAACTAGATATATAAATGATAGGAGGTCCATATGATTTGTTCCTAGACAGAGAATGATATGAGACAGTATCAGTCCACGAAGGATAAATCATTAAATATCCCTAGTCAGAGTATTATCGAGATCTGACATCGATAAATACGTAAAAGACTAGTATTACACTTGTGCACGTTCTGAGGGCACAACAACATAGTTCTCATAAATTTGGGTATAGGATACTCATGCAAGTGTAATAGGAGGTTGTGTTTTACCGATGGTACGGGAAACAACTTCACTCTGGATAGACCCCTGCGGAATCCCATTGGTAGTATGACTATATGTCTATGGGAGTCTGCAATCAGGGTAGGTGTATTTGGTCTTAACTTGAGACTTGCACCGCTAATACTTGCGACAATCAATATACTTTGGTTGAGGTCGTCTAGGACTTTAACAGGTTCTGTGTAAGCGAATGCTGGGTATATTGAGAATAGTAGTGTGTTGGGTGTGATGTTAAGATGGAAGTATCACTCCAGTCATATGGAGATGATGGTCACATAGGATACGGAACTTGTTCTCTTAAATGCTCGAGCTATCGGGATATTATGACAAGGTCATGTATATCCGATTATAGAGACTAGTTACCAGACATCTGATATGTGCTTCGTACGGGGCAGACACAATTCCAGCCCCAGGCCTTGCACGTGAACATCCGATAATGGATCGAAATACACAATACTACGATATACTACGCTTGATATAGATCTAATATTCCTATAAGGATATTTCTGGAGAATTGGGTAGGCATGGCGCTTTGCTAGAAGCCAACCTTGTCTTGTAAATTGGTATAAACGTAGTACGAGGTACTTACGTGTTCGGATAGTCCGATGACCGTATTTACTGCCAACATATCCGGGGATCTCATGGGTCGCTTCACAAAGATTCACCGATGATGTATGACTCGCACTTTATTAATCTGGGATTAATTAGATGAGAGAGAAAATTAATCTGGATTAATTACAGAGATATTTTATCTGGCATAAAATATTAATTAAATAGAGAGAACGATTAATTTGGAATTAATCGATAAAATAATATATTCGATATATTATGAGAAATTAGATTTCGACGCGGAATTAAAATTAGATTTTAATTCGGGCGAATGAATTAATTTAGAATTAATTCGTTAGCGACGTGAATAGTGATTTCACTAGGCGTAATCATTTAATTGCGTCGCAACGGAAAATTCGTTAATTTGGAATTAGCGAACCCGAGCCCGAGATTATTTGCGAGCGCATTCACATTTCGAATTCGAGTGTGCACGCAAGTCAAATTGAGCGTCAAATCATTAGTCACATCAAGCATCAAATCAAATGTCACTTTGAGTGATGTGACAAGTTGTCACTTGATTGAGTGATGTGAGTGATGTGAGATGAAAGAAAGCATTTAATGTTTTTCTTTTGAAAATTGAAAAAGTGGTAAAATGTTTAATTTTTTGGAAAATATAAAACCTTTACATTTTATTTTCTCTCTCTCACTTTTCGGTCTTCCCTCTCTTTTCCCTCCTCTATCTCTCTCGGTTTAGAGCCACGGTTTCTTCTTGTTTTTGTTCTGGTTCTGCCGAATGAAATGAGAAGTAAAAGAAGTGATTTTGTTGCAAAATCTTGTGCTAGCACACACATAGGGCAGTGTTCTTGTGAGCTTGGAATCCGTTTTGAAGCTTGAAGCTTGGAGCTTCAATGGAGGTCTTCAATGGCCGAATGATGGAGGAGCAAAACCAGTCAAAACCGAGCAGCCCACTGCCTCAACAAGCTACTGTCGAGCTTCAAGGAAGAGTTTGAAGGCTTGTCTTCTTCACGTCGCAAGATCCGGTCAATGTGAGTATGTATTCCGCCTTACTCCTTTGTGTTTCATGCGAATTTTGTGCTTGATTTCATGATCTTGGGACCTATTATAGAAACCAACAATCCAATGTTCAAACAACAATTTTATTTTGCGCGAGTCAAACTCGTTTTGCGAATAAGTACTCAAAGTACAAATTCTTGAATTATATTAAACTACAACATTAAATCCAATTTAATTTGTATTTAATACTAATTCATTATTTAATTCCAAATTAAATATTACACTTTATTAATGAACCTTTAACGACTTAGATTCTAAATCTAATCATTACGGGTCTCAAAGCCCGATTAACATCCAATGTTAATTTAATTTAAAGTCCAATGGGCTTTTAATTAATTTCTTAAGGCATGGACTTTTGGTCAATATGGGTCAAACCCAATACCAAAGCCCATTTAAGGAATCACCCTTATTTGCCAAGAAACCAATTTAGGCCCATTTGGCCCAATTAAAATTAAAGGTCCATTAAGTCATAATTGGACTTTATGGATATGGTTTTGGGCCAATTGGATCCAACCAATTAGCCTAAACCAAACTTGGCCCAACCAAGCCCATTAAGCCCAATTACAACTTTACAAGCCCAATTCCAAATTTGGCCCAATTAATTACTTACAAAATTCAAATTTCACAATTAATTAATTTAAAGGTGTATGCCATAATTAATTACTCAAATTAATATTTCCAAAACACTAATTTACACAATTAATTATGCTTATCATCATCAAAACATGTCCAACACATTTGAATCAAAAAATCACATCATTTTACATGCTTCAAGTCCACGGTAATTAGGGATTATTTGTCCAATTCAAAATTCAATCCAATTAAATCTCAAATCAATATTTCCCAAATGATTTCAACTCATCCAATGAATCAAAAATCAAAAAATCACCATGACTTTTAAGGGCAGTAAGTTTCGGCCAAGCCTACAATTTGGGGAAAAATGATCCAATCCATTTTTCACAAAATTGATCACAAACAACTCCAAGTCATTCATATACAAGCATGCTCAAACAATTAATTTCTCTCAAACATTCTCAAATCCAATTTACCAAAATTTTACCCTAATTCATTTCATGCTCAAAATGGCTCTGATACCATTGTTGGGTTTCTATTAAGTCCCAAGGATCAATTTAAGAAATGAAATACATATGTGAATACTCGTAAAAGTATGATGCAATCATACTTACAACGATCGGCTTTTGCGATGCGAGGAATGACAAAAAATCTTCAAGCTTTGGCTCCTTGAACTCTCGGCTTTCTTCAAAATTTTGAGCTCCATTTTCGGTCCTTCAAGATCCAAGCTTGGTGTGTGCATTCCATGCCCACGGGTGGGTTTCCCTATCACCTTCACAAGACCCCGAATGTGTGCTAGCACCTTGGAAATTTTGCCGCAAAACTTCCTATGCTTCTCCTACATCTCACGGTAATTGTAGTAAAAATGGAGGAAGAAAATGGCCCCTTGGGCGTGAGAGAGAGAGGGAGAGAGTAGTGAGAAAATGTGTTGTGTGTTTTGTATATCTAATACCAAAATAAAGTCAAATACCAATTAATAAAATAATGGTATATGTCTTTCAATCACACTTGAGTGTGTAACACTCTTTCATCATTTCTCATCAACTTCCATCAATCAAAGAGACTTAAGTTGACAAGTGATGTGACGCGTGATGTGACTTGTGGGCCGCACTTGAATTCGAAATACGAGTGCGCCCGCAAACACTCCCGGGCTTGGGTTCGCTATTTCTGAATTAACGAATTTTCCGTTGCGATGTAATTAAATCAAATTCAATTAAATAATTTTGCCTAGCAAAATTACTATTCATGTCGCTAGCGAATTAATTCTAAATTAACTCGTTCGCCCGAATAAAATCTAATTTTAATTCCACGTCGAAATCCAATTCGTATAATATATGGAATATATTATTTTATCGATTAATTCCAAATTAATCATTTTCTCTCTCTAAATAATATTTTATCCCAGATAAAATATCTCTGTAATTAATCCCAGATTAATTTTCTCTCTCTACTAATTAATCCCATATTAATAAAGTACGAGTCATACATCATCGGTGAATCTTCGGGAAGCGACCCATGAGATCCCGGATATGTTGGTCGTAAATCCGGTCGTCGGACTATCCGAACACGTACATACCTAGTACTTACATTTTTACCGATTTACAAGACATGGTTGGCTTCTAGCAAAGCACCGTGCCTACCCAATTCTTATAGGAATATGTGATCTATATCAGACGTAGTATACGTAGTATTGCGTATTTCGATCCAACATTGGATGTCACGTGGAAAGCCTGGGGCTGGAATTGTGTCTGCCTCGTACGAAGCACATATCAGATCTCTAGTAACTAGTCTCTATAATCAGATAAACATGACCTAGTCATAATATCCCGATAGCTGAAGCATATAAGAGCACCAGTTCCGTATCCTACGTGATCATCATCTCCACTATGACTGGAGTGATACTTCCATCTCGACATCAAACCTAATACACTACGATTCTCAATATACCCAGAATAGGCGTACACAGAACCTGTTAAAGCCCTGGACGACCAAAACCAAAGTATATTGATTGTCGCAAGAATTAGCGGTGCAAGTCTCAGGTTAAGACCAAATACACCTACCCTGATTCAGACTTCCATAGACACATAGTCATACTACCAATGGAATTCTGAGGAGTCTATCCAGAGCGAAGCTGTTTCCGTACCATCGGTAAACACAACCTCCTATTACACTTGCAAGAGTATCCTATACCCAAATATATAAGAACTATGCTGTTATGCTCCCATAATACGCACAAGTGTAATACTAGTCTTTTACGTATTATCGATGTCCAATCTCGATAATACTCTGACTATGGGTATTTAATGATTAAACCTTCGTGGATTGATACTGTCTCATATCATCTCAATCCGGAACTAATCATATGGACCTTTCATCATTTATACATCTTGGTAATCTAATTACAAATGATAAAATGGCAATTTCCTTTGTCACATAGTTAATTTGTACAACAACACCATGATCTGTACAAATAGTGATGTTATAGGTCATAACTGTCCAACACCCAGATTGCGACTTACAATCATCTTTACCGGTTTGGAAACTTGCGTCGGTAAACCCAATTACCTCAAGTTCTCCATTTCCATAGATTAAGAACGCATCCCTAGTTCATCTAAGATACTTAAGGATGTCCTTAACCGCAGCCTAGTGACCATCACCTGGATCGACTTGATAGCGATTACATATGCTCAAAGCATATGAGACATCAGGTCGCGTACATATCATGGCATACATGATCGATCCGAATACCTAAGCGAATGGGATCTGACTCATATTGTCTCTCTCATCTTGAGTTTTAGGACACATTCTTTAGATAGAGTGACACCATGTGACACTGGCAACAGTCCTCTCTTAGACTGTTCCATGTTGAATCTCTTCAACACTTTGTCAATGTACGTGCTCTGGGAGAGTCCAAACAGCTTTCTAGATCTATCCCGATAGATCTTTATTCCCATAATAAAGGCTGTTTTTCCCAGATCGTTCATGGAGAATTTTAATGAAAGCCAAGTTTTCACCGATTGTACATGAGAATGTCATTGCCAATAAGCAATACATCATCAACGTAAAGGACAATGAATGTCAGTGCGCTCCCACTAACCTTCTTATATACACAAGGATCATCCTCATTTTGAACGAAATAATATTATTTTATGATCTCATCAAAACGTTGGTTTCAATAACGTGATGCTTGCTTCAATCCATAAATGGATCGATTTAACTTGCAAACCTTGTCTGCATGTTTTGGTATGACAAAACCGTCAGGTTGTTGCATATAAACATCCTCCAAAAGGTTTGCGTTAAGGAAATCAGTTTTGACGTCCATCTGCTATATTTCGTAATCGAAATATGCAGCAATAGCAAGAATTATCCGAATGGATTTAATCATGGAAACTGGTGAAAAGGTTTTCTCGTAATCGACACCATGTTGTTGACGATACCCTTTTGTTACAAGCCTAGCTTTGTAAGTTTGTATATTGCCATCCATGTCGGTCTTCTTCTTGAAGACCCATTTGCAACCAATAGACTTTACGCCTTCTGGTGCATCAACCAATGTCCAAACTTGGTTGGTGTACATGGAATCCAATTCGAATTTCATGGCATCTTGCCATAAACCGGAGTCGATACCTTGTATCGCTTCCTCATACATATCTGGTTCGTCTTCCTCAATGAGATTAATATCCACATGAGGTGAGATCAGAAACCATACCTCTCAGGTTAATTTCTAACTCTCTCCGACCTACGCGGTTCTTGTGTATTCGAAGATTGTGGTACAGTCTCATCCCTGATGAACTGTTCGTGTTCCATTAAGGAATCGGTGCCAGGAACAGTATCACTCTGGTTTTCATCGAGTTCTACTTTCCTCCCACTTCCCACTGCATTTAGGAATTCCTTTTCGAGGAAAACCGCATATGGATCAACAAATACTTTGTTCTCTTGTGGGTTGTAAAAGTAATATCCTTTGGTTTCCCTAAGATAACCTACAAATAGGCACTTATCAGATTTGGTTCTAGTTTGGTACCATCCAAACGTTTAATGTTTGCCCAGCAACCTCAAATCTTCAGGAATGAGAAACCCGGTTTCTTTCCTTTCCATATTTCATATGGAGTCTGTTGAACAGACTTTGACGGAACCTTTTTCAAAATAAGTATTGCACTGTTTAATGCATATCCCCAGAATTAAATAGGTAGCTCAGTGCAACTCATCATCGACCTTACTATGTCCAACAAAGTTCGGTTTCTCCGTTCGGACACACCGTTTAATTCAGGTATTCCGGGAGGAGTCCACTGTGAAAGAATACCATACTCTTTCAAGTAATCAAGAAACTCATTGCTCAAGTATTCTCCACCACGGTCCGACCATAATGTCTTAATACTTTTGCCGATATATTTTTCTACTTCGTGTCGAAACTCTTTGAATTTCTCAAAGGTTTCAGACTTGTGTCCTCATAAGATACACATAACCATAACGTGATTCATCATCCGTAAAAGTTTACGAGTATTCATATCTACCACTAGCATGGCTAGACTGTTGGACAATTATAACCCATAGCGTCACTATTTGTACAGATCATGGTGTTGTTGTACAAATTAACTATGTGACAAAGGAGATTGCACTTTTATCATTTGTGATTAGATCACCTAGATATATAACTGATGAGAGGTCCCTATGATTTGTTCCTGGACGGAGAATGATATGAGACAGTATCAGTCCACAAAGGATAAATCATTAAACATCCCTAGTCAGAGTATTATCGAGATTGGACATCGATAAATACGTAAAAGACTAGTATTACACTTGTGCGCGTTGTGAGGGCACAACGGCATAGTTCTCATATATTTGGGTATAGGATACTTATGCAAGTGTAGTAAGAGGTTGTGTTTTACCGATGGTACGGGAAACAGCTTCGCTCTGGATAGACCCCCCGTTGAATCCCATTGGTAGTATGACTATGTGTCTATGGGAGTCTGCAATCAGGGTAGGTGTATTTGGTCTTAACTTGACTTGCACCGCTAATACATACGATAATCAATATACTTTAGTTGAGGTCGTCCAGGGCTTTAAACGGTTCTGTGTACGCCAATTCTGGGTATATTGAGAATCGTAGTGTGTTGGGTGTGATGTCAAGATGGAAGTATCACTCCAGTCATATGGAGATGATGGTCACGTAGGATACGGAACTCGTTCTCTTAAATGCTCGAGCTATCGGGATGTTATGACAAGGTCATGTATATCCGATCATAGAGACTAGTTACCAGACATCCGATATGTGCTTCGTACGGGGCAGACACAATTCCAGCCTCAAGCCTAGCACGTGATCATCCGATACTGGACAGAAATACACAATACTTCGGTATACTACGCTTGATATAGATCACATATTCCTATAAGGATATTTCCGGAGAATTGGGTAGGCATGGCGCTTTGCTAGAAGCCAACCTTGTCTTGTAAATCGGTATAAACGTAGTACGAGGTACTTACATGTTCGGATAGTCCGACGACCGTATTTACTGCCAACATATCTAGGGATCTCATGGGTCGCTTCCCAAAGATTCACCGATGATGTATGACTCGCACTTTATTAATCTGGGATTAATTAGAAGAGAGAGAAAATTAATCTGGGATTAATTGCGAGATATTTTATCTGGGATAAAATATTAATTAAGAGAGAGAACGATTAATTTGGAATTAATCGATAAAATAATATATTCGATATATTATATGAAATTGGATTTCGACGCGGAATTGAAATTAGATTTTAATTCGGGCGAACGAATTAATTTAGAATTAATTCGTTAGCGACGTGAATAGTGATTTCGCTAGGCGTAATCATTTAATTACGACGCGACGGAAAATTCGTTAATTTGGAATTAGCGAACCCGAGCCCGGGATTGTTTGCGAGCGCATTCGCATTTCGAATTTGAGTGCGGTACACAAGTCAAATCAAGCGTCAAATCGCTAGTCGCATCAATCGTCAAATCACTTGTCACTTTGAGTGATGTGACATGACATGTTGTCACTTTATTAAAGTGACTTGATGTGAATAGTGAAAGTGGTTGGAAAAACACTTTTGCTTTTTGACTTTTGGTAATTGGAAAGTAAAAAGAATAAGGCAAATGGTTTTATTAATTTAGAAATTATAAAAACCAAATTACATTTCTTTTTCTTTCTCTCTCCACTCTTCTCTTTTACGCATCTCACTTTCCCTCTCTTTTCTTCTTCCTCTCCTTCACGTTTTGGAAGCGTTTTTCTCCTCAAATTTTATGGTTGGACCGAATTTGTGAGAAGCAAAGAAGAAGAGTAGTGCTAGCACACACCTGGGTTATATTATGGTGATAGGGAAACGAATTTATGAGCTTGGATTTGTTTTTGAAGCTTGAAGCTTGGAGCTTCAATGGATTCTTCAATGGCCGATTTTTGGAGCATGAAAACAGCCCCAACCGAGCAGTCCACTGTCATTTTGGAGGTCAAAACCGAGCACCAACAAGGAGGAAAATGGGTCTTGTTCTTCCTAGCATCAAACCATTCAATGTGAGTATGAATTCCGCCTTATTCCTTTGATGTATTCATGTGTTTTCTTGCTTGAATTTGTTGATCTTGGGACCTAATTAGAAACCAACAATGGTATCTATGAGCTATTATCAAGCATGAAAAAGTTAGGGTTTGAAATTGGGTAAAATCAATTGAAGCATGATTTGGTTGAATTGATTGATTAAGTATGCGTGTATGTTGATTAATTTAAGTTGTGCATGATCAATTTCAAGAAAATTGGATTGGATCAATTTTCCCCAATTCTTTAGGTTGAACATGTAACTTGAAATTGGGTAAAATGTGTTTGAGCATGTTTTAATTAGATTGGATGTTTAAGTATGCTTAAAACATGTTTTTTTGAAGTTGTGTTGTTCAATTTCTTGAAATTGGATTGGATCCATTTTTCCCCCAAATTTTTGGGCATGGCCGAAAATAGAACCCTAATTTGTCTTGGTATAATTTTGTTTTTTGATCATTGGGTGACTTAAAACAATTGGGTAATGTTGTATTGAAGTTTAATTGGATTGAATTTTGATTTGGAACACTTTCCCCAAAATTAGTGGGTTGGCCGAAAATCAAGAGAATGAAATTCATGGTGATTTTGTTGTTTGATTCATTGGATGAGTTAAATTGATTTGGTAAATGATGATTGTGGATTCAATTGGATTGAAACCGAATCGGATTGAAAAACCCATAATTGCCGAGACTTGAAAGCATGTAAATTGGGTTTGATTTTAATTGAATTGTGTTGGACACTATTTGGTTGTTAAAGTACATGATTGATTAGGCTAATTGATTAGACTTGAAAGCATGTTAATTGGGTAATTAATTGTGTAATACACTTAGGTTAATTAATTATGAAATTTGGAATTTTATAAGTTAATTAATTTGGGCTAATTTTGTGAAATTAGGCCTTATAGGTTGTAATTGGGCTTTTGGGCTTTGTTGTATAAAGTCGGGTTTAGGCAAAATTGGTTGGATCCAATTAGGCCCAAAACCGCATCCATAAAGTCCAATTATGACTTAATGGACCTTAATTATTTAATTGGGCCAAAATTAATTTAAAGGCTTATGGGGTAACTCCCGGATTGGATTTTGGTTATTTGGTTTGACCCGAGTTGACCAAAAGTCCACGCCTTAAGAAATTAATTAAAAGCCCATTGGACTTTAATTAAATAAACATTGGATGTTAATCGGGCTTTGAGACCCGTAACGATTAATTTGGAATTTAAGTCGTAAAGGTTCGTTAATAAAAGTGTAATATTTAATTTGGAATTAAATAAATGAATTAGTATTAAATACATATTAAATTGGATTTAATTATGTAGTTTAATTTAATCTAAGAATGTGTACTTTGAGTACTTTTTCGCAAAGACGAGTTTGACTCGCACAAAATCAAATCGTTGTTTGAACATTGGATGATCACTAATTATCAGATTAATTAATTGGATTAGATTGATTGATAACATGCTTGTATGAATACATGGTTGCGATGAATGAATAATGTATATCGGATGGATATTAGATGGGTGGGACAATTTTGGAAATTGTAATAAATTTGATTTATTAATTGGACCTGCGTGTCCAGCCTTATCACCTCTATACTCTTTGTATTCTCTTCTCACCTATTCCCCTCAATGTAAATGAGGTTTCTTTAGAAGTGTAGTGTTACGGGTAGAAGTTAATACATGTGCTAGCTTTGGAGAGAGAAAATGAGAGAGATTTGATCTAGGATCAATGTAAAATATCCATCCGCATATCATTATTATTTTATTTCATATACGCTTTATTATGTGTTTAGAATGCATGTTTAAGGGTGTATGATGATGAGACCTTAACAAAGATAATAAATTGGTTGCCAATTTGCACACGAAAAGCCCTCGCTAAATATTAAGCGTCTTTCCTTCCATTGAGTGATTCTCACTCAAGATCCGAGATGGCATTGGTTTGTTGGCCAAAGTCAAGGCTTTGTCTGTCGAAGATGTGTTTGAATCACGAAGGCTTTGTTCCATATTGGTGTCTTGTCCAAGTTGTGGTTTGTTGGCCAAAGTCAAGACCACTTCTTGTCCATCGACATTGATTACGAAGCTTTCCATGGTCAATGGGTCGCGCTTGACTGGGATCACTAAGTTTGTTGTGCCAAAGCCAATGCTTAGTTGATTCAGAGGAAAAAGGTTAGGTAATACATTGGATGTATTGGCATATATAAATATTTGTTTGTTTCGGACTTGGATGTCCCCCTACTGGATCTAGGAATTGGATGAGATCCAATTGATCTTAGAGATCTACCTAGTTAATTATCATACAATTTGTTGGCCAAAGTCAAGATTGTGTGATATTTAACGGGATCCTAGCCCGCTAGGAAACACGGTTTCCCGAGTACTCGACAGAGGGTTAGAGGCTCGCCGAAAATAGTGGAGGCAAGAATTAAATTTGCAATATTCATTTAATAACTTGCCATACGCGCTCATAATAATTATTTCGTCGTTAAATTAAATGTTAGTTGGACTAATATTTAAATTGTTGTTTTATATAAAACAGTTGGACTGTATTATATTTGATTATATATAATTGGATTATATTAATCAATATATTTGAATTAATTAATTTCAATTAATGATTGATTTTATAGTTGGACTATAGTAATCAATTATTGAGGTTAATTGATTTAAATTATATTTGATTATATAGTTGGACTATTATAATCATTATAATAAATAGTACCATAAATCGTTGATTAAATAGTTGGACTATTAGAATCAAGATAAAATTGAAAGATTAGTGTTTAAAACATAATCCTAGGGAAAATGTATTTAAACGACTTTAATTTTCAAATTGGGAATAAATTTCAGGATGGTCCTGGAAACTAATAAGTTGTTTTATTTGATAAAATAACGTATTAGGCCTAAGCCAGGAGTTAAGCAAATAAGTGGAACATGATATTTGGAATATTCATGTAATGATAACTTTAGTGCTTAATCCATTATACTTGTTATAGATTCCTTAATTTCTTATTCAAAACCAAGGATTAGATCCTTAAAGTGTGATAAAGAAATTGAAGGATTATCATAGATTAGATCTTCGAAATATTTAAATATTGCAATAATAAACTCTTGGAGAGTTAGTGACTATTCTCAAGGAGACAAAGTCAAAGTTTGCAATAATGCAAGTAGCGCAAGGCGCACTTTACTTCGATATTCCAAAAGGCCAAAAGCTTTTGGAATGTGAAAAGGGCAAAGGCAAAATCATTATAATCTTCTAGGAAGATAAAAGGACATATCCCAAGAAGGAATTGAAGACGAGCAAGGCTCTGACTTCAAATATGATTGTCATAATAATGTTCACTACTAGTATTAAAATTAGATTTTAAATACTTAGTGTGATACATAATATGTACTGTTGTGCAGAATCTGCTGTTAGCAGGATACTGACTTTAGTTGAGATTTTTCTGCGAATTGAAAACGGGACGAAAGTCGCTGTTTTAACCGTAGATACCTTAGTTTAGGAACTACCCTTACAGTGTGTACTTAAATTAGGAAACTGTTATAATGTAACTAGTTTGACTAGAAACATTATCTTTATATCAGTGTATTATCCGTTGCGGATATACCTTTATATTCTAGAACACTAAAGTGTTTTATTATATAAATATGATATTGAGATAAACACATTAGATGTGATTAACATGATTTATATTTTGAATATAAATAAATCTCACAACATGACAAACAAATAGCCCGAACTGATTTGATCAGGTTGAAACTTGTTTATGGCATTGTTGTCTGGGACATAATTAAACAAGACTCGTATATCCACACTTTTGAAGAGTGGGTACTAGGACTGATTTGATTCCAATCAAATAAAGTCTACGAATCTAGTTTATTGGGCAAAGTGCCTAAAACACTATTTACTTGGTAAAAGTGTAAGTGCCACTGATCTGTTAAGTGCCACTGATCTGTTAGCCCTCATTCATAGTGAAGCAGTGGGCCCATGTCTAGCTAGGCTAGATGTGGATATGAATGTTTCGTGACCTTTACGGATGTGGCATCGCGTTATGATTATGTGTTTCTTTTGAAAAACACAAATCGGAAACTTTTGAAGTTTCGACACGAAATAGACGAACAGATCGGCTAAAGTATTAAGCCATCACGGTTTGACCGTAATGAAAATACTTAAGCAATAAGTTTCTTATATACTTGAAAGAGTATAGTATTCTTTCAACGAGGACTCCTCCCGGAACACGTCAGTTTGACGGTGTGTCCGAACCGAGTAACCGAATTTTGTTGGACATGATAAGGTTAATCATGAGTCGCTTTGAGCTACCATTTCCTTCAACGGATACGCAAAACCAGTGCAAGAACTTATTTAGAATAAGGTTCCATAACATTTGTTTGACAGATTTCATATTAGATATGAACAGGAAAGAAACCGAGTTTCTCATTCCTGATGATTTGGGTATGCTAGGCATACGTTTGGATGATACCAAACAAGAACCCAAATTGGATAAGTGCCAAATGTAGGTTATCCTAGTGATACCATAAGTATTGTACTTATACAAATCACGAGAGAACAATGTATTGTTACTCGCTCGCATGCCGTTTTCCTCAGAGGAATACCGATATGCAGTGGTAAGTGGGAGGATAGTAAAACTCGATGAAAATCAGAGTAATACTATTCAAGGCACCGAATCTTAATGGAAAACAAATAGTTCATCAAGGATGAAACTATATCATTAATCTTCGAATACACAAAAACCGCATAAGTCGGAAAGAGTCAGAAAACAACCTAGGGTATGGGTTTTTGATCTAACCTCATAAAGATGTAAATCTTATTGAGGTATACCAACTGACTACGTATGAGGAAGTGATACAAGGTATCGACTCCCTATTATGGCAAAGTGTCATAATATCCGAAATGGATTCCATGTATATCAACCAGTTTAGAGACTAGTTGATGTACCGCAAGGCATTGTGCCTACTGGTACTATAAGTCTTCAAGGAAGACATACATGGATGGCAACATAACAACATATAAAGGTAGGCTTTTAACGAAAATGTATCGTTATCAACATTGTGTTGATTACGATTCAACCTTTTACCTGTAGCCACGATAAATCCATTTGGATAATGCTTGTTATTCGATCCATGATTGGATTGAAGCAAGCATAGCTTCTTGGAATTATCGTTTTGATGTAATCATAATGGTGTATGATTTAATTCAAAACGAAAAGATTCTTGTGTATATAAGAGGGTCAGTGGGAGCGCACTGACAGTGGCTGTCCTATAAAATAATGATAATATGTCATTTCTTGGAAATGATATTCCCATAAAATAACTATCGGCGAAAGCTTGGCTTTCGAAATACTCTCCGAGAAACCGTACATTGAAAAATGTACGAGACCTGGTGTCTCATACGCTTTGAGCATATGGATTCACAAACAGGCCAATCCGAGTGAAAGTCACTAGATTGATGTTAAGAACATCCGTTAGTATCTTAGAGAACTAAGGATGTTGTCTTAGTCTATGGAGAAGGAGAACTTGAAGTGACTGGGGTCACTGTAGTGAGTTTCCTATAACCGATAAAGACGACTAAAGTCGCAACGGTACTATATAGTTATGAATAACGGTACAAGTGAGTTGGAAATCTTCCAAGCAAGATACTGTCACCGAATAAACAACAATTGCGGGTTAATTGCAGCAACTGAAGCAGCAATAGAAGCCATCTGGGTCAATAACAAATCTAATTAGATTAGATATAGTTCTGTTAGCAGCTGAGCTAGGCGTCAGCACAGGCTAAAGAATTAATGGTCTCATCAACGATCCAGATACATACTTCGATATTCATCTGATTCGTTCGGATCATACATCGTGGCGATGTGATGATCGAATAAATTGCATCAAGATGCTATTCGTACAAATCCGCTGACGAAAGCTTTTCTCAGCAAATTTGAGCCAACCGTACATAGTTCGGGTGTCAGAGACTCGAGTGACTGGCTATAGGCCAAGTGGGAGATTGTTGGACAATTATGACCCATAGCGTCACTATTTGTACAGATCATGGTGTTGTTGTACAAATTAACTATGTGACAAAGGAGATTGCACTTTTATCATTTGTGATTAGATCACCTAGATGTATAAATGATGAGAGGTCCCTATGATTTGTTCCTGGACGGAGAATGATATGAGACAGTATCAGTCCACGAAGGATAAATCATTAAACATCCCTAGTCAGAGTATTATCGAGATTGGACATCGATAAATACGTAAAAGACTAGTATTACACTTGTGCGCGTTGTGAGGGCACAACGACATAGTTCTCATATATTTGGGTATAGGATACTTATGCAAGTGTAGTAGGAGGTTGTGTTTTACCGATGGTACGGGAAACAGCTTCGCTCTGGATAGACCCCCCGCGGAATCCCATTGGTAGTATGACTATGTCTATGGGAGTCTGCAATCAAGGTAGGTGTATTTGGTCTTAACCTGAGACTTGCACCGCTAATACATACGACAATCAATGTACTTTAGTTGAGGTCATCCAGGGCTTTAACCGGTTCTGTGTACGCCAATTCTGGGTATATTGAGAATCGTAGTGTGTTGGGTGTGATGTCAAGATGGAAGTATCACTCTAGTCATATGGAGATGATGGTCACGTAGGATACGGAACTCGTTCTCTTAAATGCTCGAGCTATCGGGATGTTATGACAAGGTCATGTATATCCGATCATAGAGACTAGTTACCAGACATCCGATATGTGCTTCGTACGGGGCAGACACATTCCAGCCCCAGGCCTAGCACGTGATCATCCGATATTGGACAGAAATACGCAATACTTCGGTACTATTAATTAAAGAGAGAGAACGATTAATTTGGAATTAATCGATAAAATAATATATTCGATATATTATATGAAATTGGATTTCGACACGGAATTGAAATTAGATTTTAATTCGGGCGAACGAATTAATTTAGAATTAATTCCTTAGCGATGTGAATAGTGATTTCGCTAGGCGTAATCATTTAATTACGACGCGACGGAAAATTCGTTAATTTGGAATTAGCGAACCCGAGCCCGGGATTGTTTGAGAGCGCATTCGCATTTCGAATTTGAGTGCGGCACGCAAGTCAAATCAAGCGTCAAATCGCTAGTCGCATCAATCGTCAAATCACTTGTCACTTTGAGTGATGTGACATGACATGTTGTCACTTTATTAAAGTGACTTGATGTGAATAGTGAAAGTGGTTGGAAAAGCACTTTTGCTTTTTGACTTTTGGTAATTGGAAAGTAAAAATAATAAGGTAAATGGTTTTATTAATTTTAGAAATTATAAAAACCAAATTACATTTCTTTTTCTTTCTCTCTCCACTCTTCTCTTTTACGCATCTCACTTTCCCTCTCTTTTCTTCTTCCTCTCCTTCACGTTTTGGAAGCGTTTTTCTCCTCAAATTTTATGGTTGGACCGAATTTGTGAGAAGCAAAGGAAGAAGAGTAGTGCTAGCACACACCTTGGGTTATATTATGGTGATAGGGAAACGAATTTATGAGCTTGGATTTGTTTTTGAAGCTTGAAGCTTGGAGCTTCAATGGATTCTTCAATGGCCGATTTTTGGAGCATGAAAACAGCCCCAACCGAGCAGTCCACTGTCATTTTGGAGGTCAAAACCGAGCACCAACAAGGAGGAAAATGGGTATTGTTCTTCCTAGCATCAAACCATTCAATGTGAGTATGAATTCCGCCTTATTCCTTTGATGTATTCATGCGTTTTCTTGCTTGAATCTGTTGATCTTGGGACCTAATTAGAAACCAACATAGACATGGTCCCACATACATCACTATGAACGAGGGCTAACGTTCGGTGGCACGTGTACCTTTACCGCTAAAAGGTGTTTTAGGCATTTTGCCTAATTAACAAGATTCGCAGACGTCATATGAATTTTGATCAAATCCTTCCAAGTACCCACTCTTCGAAAGTGTGGATATACGAGTCTTGTTAATGTGTCCCAGACGACAATGCCACATATAAGTTTCATCTTTGTTACTTAATTTAAGCTTTTGTTTGTTACATTATATGTTTGAGATTGATTTATATTTAAAATATAAAAACCATTATACACATCAGCACTGCATATTTCAATATCATTTTTATACATAAAACACCCAGTGTTTCTAAATACAAAAGTATACCCACATTGGGCTAAACAAGATACAAAAATAATATTCCTAGTCAAACTAGGTACATAATAACAGTCTGATAAGTTTAGTGCATGCCCTGACGGCAGTTCCAAAATATAAGTCCCTACAGCCAAAACAACGACTCTGGTCCCGTTTCCAACTCATAGATCAATCTCCCATGAGGCCAGTCTCCTGCTAATCTGCAGATCATGCACATCAGTACATATATGAGTACCACAACCAGAATCAAAAATCCAATTTTTAAATCTAGTAGTAAACATGTTTATTTCTATAACAAACATAATTGAAGCCGGTGCCTTGCCCGCTTTGATTTCCTTCATGTGCGCCTTGTACTCATGGCAGTCACGGTTCTAGTGACCCCGTTTGCCACACTGCAGACATACATCTTGGGATTTGTCATTTGCCTTCCCAGAAGACTTTGACGATTTAGCCTTGCCTCTCTTCTTCTTCTTCTTTACACCTCCAGTAGTCTTCGGCCAAGCCTTTGAAGACTGAGATGTTGAACTGAAGTGCGCCTCGTACTTTTCGCCCTTCAAAAGCTCATTTTCTGCTTCACGCAACATTGCCATAAACTCTCCAAGAGTATGGTCTTGGTTATTCATATTGTAGTTCATGATGAGCCCGCTCTAGCTGTCAGGAAGAGACTACAAGATCAAATCTATAGAAGTCTCAGCCTCAAAGGTTATACCTAGCTAACCCAGCTGTTCGATGTCAGCAATCATTTGCGACACATGGTGTTCGACAGATGTACCCTCTGACATTCGAGAGCGAAAGAACTTCTTCTGCAATTGATAACTTTGCGATCTAAGGTTAGATCGATGAAGGTCCTTCAATTTTGCCATTATAATATAGGGATCCAATCCCTTATTCTGGCGACGAAATTGATGGGTCATTGCAGCGAGCATGACAGATTGAGCAGTTGAGTTATCATCAATATGAGTCTTCCAAAGCTCAAGCTCAAGCAGCTGCTCATTTCCGGGCTTAGGCCCAAGAGGTCTCTCTATCGTATAGAGCATTCTCTCATCCCCCAGGACAATCTTGAGGTTCATATCCCAGTCAAGAAAGTTCGCACCATTAAAGACATTTTCGCCATGATAATGTCTCTAACCCCGATATTTTCAGCCATCTTAATTGCAATAGTCTAACTATTTAATTAATGATTTTTGGATACAGTCCAACTGTTACAAGAAAATAATCAAATATTAGTCCAACTAATAAATACATAAAATGACGAAATAATTTGAAAGCACGTATGGGCAAGTATTTGAACGAAATTGCAAATTCAATACTAGCCTCCCATTATTTTTCGGCGAGCCTCTAACCCTCTGTTGAATACTCGGGAAACCTAGTTTCATAGTGGGCTAGGATCCCATTAAATAACACACAACCTTGACTTTGGCCAACAAGCTGTATGATATTTAACTAGGTAGATATTTTAAGATCAATTTTTCGGAGTTTCTAATCCTCCCAAGATCATTAAACAAGCATGAAACAAGTGCGAATACAACGAGAGAGTTGCGGAATACTCACATCGATCGGTTGAGCGACGCTACGATGAATAAAAATCTGATTTTTGCCTTCTGTTCCTCACGGCAGTGAGCTGATGTGGTGTTTCCATTTTCGGTCATTGGTTGAGCTCCATCAAGCTCCAAGCTTCGCGAAATGGTTCCAAGCTCATGGGTGGACTTCCCTATCACATTCGCATGTCTCTCGGAGTGCTAGCTCTTGATGTTTTTGCCACAAAACCATCACACTTTGCTTACCATCTCACGGTTTCTGCCCAGAAAAACTAGTGAAGAATATGGCCAAATGGCCGAGAGAGAGAGAGGAGTTTTTGGCTCCAAAATGAAAAAGAGAGAGAGAGACGAATTGTGTGTGTTGTTGGAAGAAAAGTGTATCTAATACACTTAATTTGATGCTCCAAAAATCATTAATAAAATAATGATAAATGTCTTTCAAATCCATCAAATGCTTTCCATCAACTTCCATCAACTCAAATCAATCAATCAAATCAAGTGACAAGTTGTCACATCACTCAAAGTGACTAATGATTTGACGCTTGATGCGACTTGCGATTTGATGCTTGATTTGACTTGCGTGTCGTACTCGAATTCGAAATGCGAATGCGCTCCCAAACAATCTCGGGCTCGGGTTCGCTAATTCCAAATTAACGAATTTTTCGTTGCGACGCAATTAAATGATTATGCCTAGCGAAATCACTATTCACGTCGCTAAAGAATTAATTCTAAATTAACTCGTTTACCTGAACTAAAATCTAATTTTAATTCCGCATCGAAATCCAATTTCGTATAATATATCGAATATATTATTTAATCGATTAATTCCAAATTAATCGTTATCTCTCTTTAAATGATATTTTATCCCAGATAAAATATCTCCGCAATTAATCCCAGATTAATTTTCTCTCTCTTCTTATTAATCCCAGATTAATTAAAGTGTGAGTCATACGTCATAGGTGAATCTTCGGGAAGCGACCCATGAGATCCTCGGATATGTTGGCAGTAAATTCGGTCGTCGGACTATCCGAACACGTAAGTACCTCGTACTACGTTTATACCGATTTACAAGACAAGGTTGGCTTCTAGCAAAGCGTCATGCCTTCCCAATTCTCCAGAAATATCCTTACAGGAATATAAGGATCTATATCAGGCGTAGTATACGTAGTATTGCGTATGTCGATCCAGTATCGGATCATCACGTGCTAGGTTTGGGGCTGGAATTGTGTCTGCCCCATACGAAGCACATGTCGGATGTCTGGTAACTAGTCTCTATAATCGGATAAACATGACCTTGTCATTTTATCCCGATGACTGCAGTACTTAAGAGTACTAGTACCGTATCCTACGTGACCATCATCTCCATATGACTGAAGTGATACTTCCGTCTTGACATCACACCCAACACACTACGATTCTCGATATACCCAGAAGAGGCATACACAGAAACCGGTTAAAGCCCTGGATGACCAAAACAAAGTATATTGATTGTCTCAAGTATTAGCGGTGCAAGTCTCAGGTTAAGACCAAATACACCTACCCTGATTTCGGACTTCCATAGACACATAGTCATACTACCAATGGAATTCCGAGGGGGTCTATCTAGAGCGAAGCTGTTTCCCGTACCATCGGTAAAACACAACCTCATATTACACTTGCATGAGTATCTTATACCCAAATATATGAGAACTATGCCGTTGTGCCCTCACAACGCGCACAAGTGTAATACTTGTCTTTTACGTATTTATCGATGTCCAATCTCGATAATACTCTGACTAGGGATATTTAATGATTTATCCTTCGTAGACTGATACGGTCTCATATCATTCTCAATCCAGGAACAAATCATAAGGACCTTCTATCATTTATACATCTAGGTGATCTAATCACAAATGATAAGAGAGCAATCTCATTTGTCACATAGTTAATTTGTACAACAACACCATGATCTGTACAAATAGTGACGCTATGGTCATAATTATCCGCTATAAACACCTACACGTTTATACTAGTCTCCAAGACTAATGGTTCATTGAGAAACCATTGGAATCATATATTCCTGTATACGACATGTACCAGTCTCAACGGGTTTACTATACTGACCAAGTAGTGTAAACCTTGACTAGGAACAGTCTGAGAATGACAACGTCATGATACTACTCAATGTCAGTTGCGACGCTTTTGCAACAGTACCATGACTAATCATTCTAAGGTCATTACGTCTTTACAATTTAATAAGATAGATTATATTATAGAAACTGCATATATTATTCATAGTAATATGGTCTTACAGAAGTATTCAAAAGAAATACAACCGGGAATTGGCGCTCTGAGCACCAACCCCAACAAGTTTCACCCAAGTCTTTCATGAAGAAGTTTTTACATAGATATGCTTTAACTCCCTACATCATTCCAAGATCATTTCCAATGATCAGGATGTCGTCAACATAAAGCACTAAGAACACGATCATACTCTCACTAACCTTCTTATAAACACAAGGTTTTTCTTCATTTTTTAGATAACCAAACAATCTGATTACATCATCAATATGAAGATTCCAACTCCGCAAAGATTATTTCAGTCCATAAATGGACTTCTTAAGCTTACATACCATGCCAGAATTTTGGCTGGAGACAAAGCCTTCTGGTTGTTCCATATAGATTTCTTCATCAAGAAATCCATTAAGAAAAGCCATTTTAACATCCATTTTCCAAATATCATAATCATGGTAAGTAGCGATAGCCAATAGAATCCTAATAGACTTTAGCATCGCTATTGGTGAAAAGGTTTCATCATAGTCCACACATGGCCTTTGAGTATAACCTTTAGCAACCAGTCGGGCCTTGAAGGTTTCAACCTTCCCATCGAGCCTGCGCTTCCTTTTGTAAACCCATTTACAACCTACAGGAACAATTTCCTCAAGAAGCATAACCAAGTCCCATACTTGGTTCTGATGCATAGAGTCCATTTCAGAATTCATAGCTTACTGCCATTTAGCGGAATCAATGTATAACATTGCTTATCTGTAGGTATATGGATCAGTCTCCTCAATAAAGAGCACATCGAGACTCTTGTCCTGTATCAAATACAAGGGCTCATGAGGTCTCGATATCCTAGTAGCCCTACGGAGAGTGGAACTAGAAGGTTCTACTTCTGTCTGAACCTGTGAGTCCTCTATCGGTCTGTCATCTATAGGTTGGACTTCATCAAGTTCAACCCTTCTATGGTTACAACCTTCTGCCAAGAATTCTTCTTCAAGGAATCTGAAAAAACGAGCTACGAACACATTTCGATGCTCGGGATCATAGAATTGATATCTTTTGGAATTCAAAGGATATCCAACAAACCTAACTTTTCGCCATCGAGGCATAAGTTTATCCTGCTACGTCACCTTGACGTATGCAGGACAGCTCCAAACCCTAATATAATTAAGGTTCAGTTTCCTACCAATCCATATCTCATATGGAGTAGTAGAAACAGCTTTAGAAAGAACCCCATTCAGCAGATGTGCAGCAGTTAGAAGAGCATACCCCCACAAAAAGTAAGGTAGATCTGTAAAAGTCAACATAGATCGGACCATATCCAATAAAGTCTGATTTCTCCTTTCAGATACTTCATTGTGCTGTGGAGTACCCGGAGGAGTATATTGAGCGAGAATATCATTCTCTTTAAGATACTCGGAGAATTCACTACTCATATATTCACCGCATCGATCTGATCGAAGGCATTTGATGAATTTATCGGTTTACTTTTCTACTTTGTTTCGAAATTCTTTGAACTTTTCAAAGGTTTCTGATTTATATTTCATCAAATAAACATAACCATATCGTGACAAATCATCGGTAAATGTTACGAAATAAGAAAAACCACTATGAGCAGTGTGACTTATAGGACCACATACATCACTATGTACGAGCTCCAATAAGTTAGTGGCTCTATGTCCAACACCAATAAATGGGGCTTTGGTCATTTTACCCTGAATACAAGATTCGCAAGTTGGAAAAGATTATATTGTTAGATTCTTAATCAAACCATTCTTAACTAACTGGGTTAGGCGTCGTACACTTATATGACATAACCTCATATGCCACAATTCAGTATCAGTTATTTCAGATCTTTTACGTTTATTATCCCCAATTTTATAAATATCTCTAATGGCATGCAAAATATAATGACCTTGTGAATTTGAATATTTGTAAAAAAAAATCATTCATATCATATATATATATATATATATACATCGAATGATTCTTAATATGTACATGATATCCTTTTGTATCTAATACAAACAATGAGATAATATTAGCTACACAACCAGGCATAAAAACACAATCTGTCAAATGATGATCTGCCTCTGGATAGACGAATCTCGTATTTGCCAACGGCTGCTGCAGATAAAGAATCTCCATTCCCAAAATGCAGATGCATCTCGCCTGGATTCAGTATTCTACTGACCTTCAGCCCCTACAACGAATTACGGATGTAAGTCGGACTAGCAGAATCTAAAATCCATCCAAAACCAATGGCTTCACAAGCCAACGAGATATCAATGATAGGGAAAATAAACATATATGATGAGGAGGCTCTCTCTCATCTGACGGAAGCTATGTAGTCTGGACAATTACGTCTCCAATGTCCAATCTTGCCACAGTGGTTGCACTTGTCCTCAGTTGTTTTCTTTTTCTTCGACTTGCTTGGTTTTTCAACCTTTCCATTGGGAGGAACACCGGAGGCAGTCTTCTTTGCCTTTTTCTTCTTCTTCTTGCCCGATCTCGTAGATTGAGAAGAAGAAGAACTAGGCAAAGAGGACTTTGAGATGAGTGTCGCACACCCTTCTTGATGTCCTCCTCAACAGTCTAAAGCATCATATGCAACTAACTGTAAGAACAGCGAATACCATGCATGTTGAAGCTCATAATGAACAGGGAATATGTCGGTGGGAGTGAGCCAAGAATCAAATTCCTGTCTAAAGTCTCATTCAGCTGAAAGTCAAACTTTCGGAGCTGCTCCATGAGATCCATCATGTGCAGGACATGTGGACTCATGAGCTTGCCATCAGCCAAATGAGCGTGGAACAATTCCACCGAGATTCTGTACACCAGGGTCTGCTCCTGGTTTAGAAATAACTCCCGAAGTTGAGTTATAATGCTATAGGAGTCAGGCATATCAGCATATTGCCTCTTTAGATCATGAGACATAGAACAGAGAATGAGTGACTTGACTCTCAAATCATCATGCTTCCATTTCTCAAATACCTCCCTCTCTTCAGGTAATGATTCTGGTGCAATATCCAGCGGCACTGGATTATCCAGCTTATAACCCAACTTTTCAGACCTTAAGACAATCTTAAGATCCAATTCCCATTCACTAAAGTTCTCAGGACCAGTCAATTTTTTCGCATCCAGGACACGAGCAAATGGATTAGTGGAAGTAGTAGCTATCATCACAAACTTTACAAAAGAAACATGAGTTAGCAGAAAAAAGTAATTTCATCAATATCACAAAACATCCAACATATCATGGATTTTTAATATAAGGATGCCCTCCCACTATTTTACGTAAATTGATAATCCCCAAACAAAATACGAGAATTCAATAATTAAATTAAATTCTTTAGCATGAAGTAGACCTCACAAATATATTTGAACACACAGCTTTGGCACATTGTGCCCAAATATATTTGAAAGTAGGTAACAATTACCAATCACATCCAATGTGACTCTTTAAAATAGGTCATGAACCGTTTCCGATCCTCAATGCTTTGGCATCTATTCGATGGGGCGTATTCAAGGCAATACTCGTCAATGTACATATTCAAGGTAATAATGCATCACCTCACTGCTTTGGCATCTATTAGTATGCATGTTCGCTCGAATTTGTTTCTTATCAAATAAGTTTTACCGGTATAAACAAATTTATGTTAACCATAGCCACACTGCTTTGGCAGACACAACCACGACATCAGGAAAAGTATTTATATCTGTATTGACGAGAAGGACCTATTAGTGTACATTACACAAATAAAACACAAAGCCTTATTATATGGATTTTAAACAAACACGGTCAAACAACCAAACTAATTGATCCAATCAATTAATTCTCAAGCATGTATAAAATAAATTGAATTAAATATCAAATATTTAAGGCATGAAAAATTATTTTGGATGTGGGATCAGACGCTCTGATACCATTTTGTTGGGGCAGGCGCAGCAGAAGCCTGCGGCGGAGGCCGAAAATGATTTTTAAACATTTTAAAATTTTCCGAGCGAATTAATTAATATCAAATATTTTTAATTCACTCAAAAAAAAATAAAAAAAAAATTATTTATTAACATTTAATAACATAATATTTCGTTACAAGACGAATTATTTTACGAAAATATTTTTCGACAAATCTACGCGTAACGAGCAAACGGTCAAACCGATTGACCAACCGCCGAGCCGGGGCAACCCGAACACTTGGGCAGTGTTCGGTCAGCCCTTGGGCTGCCCGAACAGTGCCAAGTTCGCTGGGTTCACTCCCTCGACTCAACTAGAGCGTTTCAACGTGAATTTCACACGTTTTTACACATTTTCGCCCCGGAATAATTTCCGGAATTTATCCACAATCCAAAATCATCCAAACAACATATTTTTACATGAAAAATATTCTGTTTTAATACTCAATTTCAGATCTGATCCAGAAAATTATTTATCCATTTTTCATGCCATAATTCAATTTAATCACTAAATTAATCCAATTAATTCACACAATGATTTAACACCACAATACAAAGTCCCAAGAACAATTCTAGGCAACCTTCGAGTGGTAAAATCACTTTAGAATGGAAATTTTAATTTTGAAGATTAATTCATTAATTAATCAATTTACACATGCTAAAAAGAAAAACTCTTAAGGTTAACAAACATCCAACACCAAATTTTGTTTCAAATATATATATATCTAATATATATTTTTCATGCTTCAAAAATAAAATAAGAAAAAAAAATAGAAATTGGAAATTACATATTACATATTACCTTAATCTTTAATTTCCAACTCCTTCAATTTTCTTCCTTTGGTGTTGATTCAATGTTTAAGAACCCTAATCCTTTTTTTTTTTTTCTTTTTTTTTCTCAACTCATGAGAAGTGTCTAACTTAGTAAAAAATGTAACAATTTTATTTATATACAAAAACCCCTTTGGCCGAATTTTTGGCAATTTTTAACAAAAATTAACAAATTTTGAGGCCAATAATTTTACACCATTTTGATCTTATCCATAATTGATATTTATTTTGATTTTTGTTAATTAAAAATCCTTGTGTCAAATACACCTGGTTTGGCAAATCAAAATTTGCCAAATTAAAGAATATTCATGTAATATTCTTTAATTAAAATAAATTAATTAACAAATTAATTAATTAATTTAATTATTAACAAAATGACAAAATAAATACATGGAAAAATACTCCAAGAATATTCTTCCAATTTTATTATTATTAATAATTAATTAACAATTAATTAATTATTAATAATAATAAACAAGTGTCAAAATTCAAAAGGTCAATAATGTGTATCTAATCTAAATTATGTATCGTATACAATTACACATTATTTAATACGCATATGTATATTATGAATAATCCAAATTATCCATAATTAATTGCCCAAATGCTCAACGAGCACACTTTATATTGTGGGACTCTCTAGGTTCAAGTTTATCTGTCACGGAAACCATTTCCATGTCCGTAATTTGTCAACTCACAAATTACGATGACCACAGATAATTGAGTTGAACCATCCAAGTCGAAGTCATCGCATATATATAATCCTTCTGTCATAGGTTATCCGAATTATTCCGGAGATATAGATTAAACGTCAAATCTCCGCTATGAATAATTCATATGTCGCAACATAATTATGATTCTTAAATAAATATTTGTAACTCGTTTCCGAATCATAACTCGGCCAAGGATTTCAAAGAATCACAAATTGGACACCTAAATCTCTTACACGGGACTGACAGATCCTCTATGGATACATCACAGGATATCATGAGTATTAGTCCATACCTAACGAACAAGCGGAGGTGTGATCTTAAAAGATCGTTGACGTGACTGTCATCAAAGTACGGAGGATATCTCACATATCCACAGTGGTATCACAAGTCAAATGAGCTAATATGTTATTCGACTCTTAAAGATTCCTATTGACGTTGGTGTACCATCTATCAAGAATCTTTAAATGAGTCGTTCAGTATTTATCCAATAAATACCTACGTGTCTATATAACTCTCCCTTAACACAAACTTGATAAAAGACAGATAAATCATAGAGGCAGTGATTTACATGATTCGGTGGAGAGTGGCTCCAACCTATATTCACAAGAGAAAGAGATTATTTTTATTGTGTTCGGGATAAATAGCGACCCATGCACTTAACAAGTGAATCAAGGATTACAACAAATAACCCATAAGGTTTTATAATGTGGTCAGGGCAATACTCACCCTCTCTCTCTATCACTAGTTTGCCTTACAGGCTTTTGCTCTCAACTTACAAGTGTTGTAAAATGTGAAAATTACTAACCCTTGAAATTATGTCTTCAACCCATTTCTATATGCTCCCAAATCTACTATTTCGCCGACTATGTTGTCAGCTCATGTCACTAAATCCTCATTACAAACATTAGCCACTACTTCCATTTTTTTCTTAACCAATCAAACGGGCTCATTTCCTTGCCACTGCACCAACCTATGGTGGTTGCATCTCTGCCACTGCACCGGCCTATGGCGGCTGGCAAGGCCTGCGACCACTGTGAACTGTTACTTTATTTTTCTCATTATTAGCCTTCTAGACGCGCTCCTCCCCAGGTATGGCATACGTCATACACTCAAATACGCTTTGACTTATGATCTCATCTTCGTTCCTCGGGTTGGGCTACCGAGGAAGATTATACTTCTCGAAGTTCCTCCTCAAATACTTGATCGTGTCGGGCTGTATGATATCTCAGTAAAGCCAAAACTCATTTTCTATGTGATCAAGTCTGGACCATCACTTGCCTCATCCTCATCATATTCTGCTCTTTGGGCGAACACTTCAATATTCCGTGGTCAGGTTTTTCTAATCCTCATCTCACGCTGGGCCATTGGTCTTTAAAGCTAGCCATTAATATATTGACCAAGTATAATATCTTTTTTATCCTTCTTTAAATCTTGACCATATTCGAGATAACGGTATTCCGAAAAACCACTATCAACGCAAATATTTTCATGAACTTAGTTCTCTATTGATTTTTTGTATGTGGCCAATGCTTGATCCGTTGACGTGATCAATATGTCCGACTTTGGCCCATTCACTCAAACACTGGGAACATCAAGTCAGTCACATAATTTTCGATTTCATGAGCTTTTTTAATCGTGGACATTAAAAAAACTATAAGAGAGGTAAAAGTAAAGAATCCGCAATATTAGAGAAGTGGAGCGTAAGAGTCCCATTAGGGTTTTATTTTTTACGAGGTGTAAAAAGGAAGAATCAATATATGATAAAGGTATGCAAAAACTCCATAACGTAGCATATTAATTAGCAAAGTTTTCTTAAGAAAAAAAAAGAGTGCCTCTATTATTAGCCTCACCAAAAAGAAAATTCTTATTGGCTTAAATATTGAAAAAAAATTATCGTAACAATTCTGCTAATCCTTGATAGTTTATTATTTTACATATTTCAGGAAATACGACGTGTTGATTTCCTAAGAAGATAGGAATTCAACTCTTTGTATGGAATTCAAATTAAAAATGCTCTATTCTTTTATTAACAAGAATTCGCTTGATAACGATTACGTGTCCGTGTTGGGCGGGATGTGTTATTTACTATTTTTAATATGCATTATTCAATCAAAATTATTAAATAAAAACCAAGCAAATCATGAATTAAATACAAACACAAATATTTAAAAAAACCTGGAAAAGTGTTGTGATTCTCTAATCACTCTAGAGTGTATTTGAGGAAAACCTGAAACCTTCTATTACTTACAAGAATATAATTACAAGTGTTTAAACTTGAGAAAAAACCTCACTTCATTCTCTCTAGTTTACAACTTTGGGATGATCTTAAACTCACTGGAAAGCCTTGTATTTATAGTACAAGTTTTGGCTCAAAATCTGCCACAAATCACTCCCTAATTTTTTGCCACCAATTGCTGCTAATTTTGTGGCCACCAAACCACCAAAAGTTAGCATGTCTTCTTCCTCCAAGTTTCAACTCCACCTAAAGTTGGCTTGGAGTCTTCTCATGATTGCATGGTAGCTTGTTGATTGTTGATGCTTGCTGGAAAAGATATCATTATTGCATGGCTCATGCATGCTGGTGCTCACAATTCTCCCCCTCCAGCTGCATCTGAAACAATCATCATCTGACAGCTATCCTGGCTATGTCTCTGCACAACTCTAGCTTGTCTCGAGTGACCACTTTCGTTAACATGTCGGCTGGATTCTCATCTGTATGGATTTTCACTAGTCGCAGCAGTTGTTGATCCATCACCTCGCGTATCCAATGATAGCGAATACTGATGTGCTTCATCCGAGAATGATACATTGAGTTCTTGCTCAAGTCCAGAGCACTCTGACTGTCACAATGTATCTTGAATTCTGTTTGCTTGATCCCTAACTCTTGGAGAAAACGCTTTAGCCACAACATTTCCTTTCATGCCTCAACTATAGCAATGTATTCAGCTTCTGTTGTGGATAATGCAATACACCTCTACAATCTTGACTGCCATGACACAGCTCCCCCTGCAAAAGTGTAGATGAAACCTGATATAGATTTCCTACCATCAAGATCTTCTGCCATATCTGAATTTGTATAGTCTTCCAAGATTAGATTAGCTCCCTCATAGCACAGACGAAACTTCGATGTACCCTTTGTTGATTTCTATGATTAGTACCAAGATTATAATTAACAAAGAAATGCGAATGAATGATGAGGAAATATGGCGGAAACATACTTACAACGATCGGAATTGGATTTGTTGATGAACGAAATTTTTTTCTTCCAAGCAGTCCAAGATTCGGCCAAGGCAAT